>JAULCD010145273.1:0-11103 GCA_032361085.1 Calliostoma canaliculatum
AGAGTCACCGTTCAAGTTGTACAGTGTAAGAGCTGCACATGCTAGTCCTGTGTGAGACTTGTACAGTGACGGGTGGTCTGACCACACATTAGGTGGACATAGTGCCTCCGTGGAGTTAAGCCGCTCCTTCGTATTCCAACTGTACCCGCCCAGAACAAACACCTTGTCCCCGACAACTGCAGATCCGAACTCAGCCCTAGGTGTCCTCATAGTACTGACAACGGTCCAGGTGTCTACACTAGGGGAGTACTGTTCTATACTGTCAGTGCACATCACGCGTCCATCCTGGTGTATGGTTGCACCTCCAATCAAATACAGGGCTGGCCCGATCTGTCGGAGATGTGCGAAGAATCGAGGCACCAGCAGCGATGACCTCGTTTCCCATTTATTTTCCGAAGGGTGGTACCTTTCAACCCGACTTGACACAAATTTAGTTCCTAAAACGCAAACAGACGATATATTACATCATGTCAGTTTTTTGAGAATTGTGTTTTAATATTTAAAAAAATGACAGTTAAATATGAGTGTACCTCGTGTCTAGGCACAATGGTGACACATTGACAGAGAGACATATCAAACTACACGGCAATTCTAATCTATCAAACATAATTTAATTCCCAAAAAGTTTAAAGAGAAACGAAAACGTGTTATATTTGTATGACAACGTTAATCATACTCAAGAAAACACCCCAATAAAAAAAATTGAATTCATTGCCTCGAGTTTTGAACTTATATCCAAGTTTATTACATTTTTCCTTTTTTTTTGTGTGTGAAATATTGATTGTTTTGATGCCTAAGATTTCTTGCCGTGAATAGCTGAAATACTTAAGTTTTGCTAAACAATAACCCATAACAATAACCAATATATTTTAGACGCCATGCGTGTATCATTAGCACCTCTGTTTAAAGTGAATGGCAGTATAAATCATTGTTTGAATGTTTTCCCTTTATTATTTTGCTTGTTTAGTGTCATCAAAATAACATCTTTCTGCTGTGCTACTCTGCTCCACATAATTATAATCTTTTATTGTCTTGCTCTGGTTTATTTAAATTTGACCTTTTACGACCCTTGACCAGCCAATGACAAATTTACCAGAATCTATTTCAGCTAATCGGATTAAAGCTTACTTTGGCTAAACTGTATTAAAATTAAATCTTCTGCTGAGCTGCGCGGCGCTAGTCTTCACAGTTACATTGTGTTGTTACTAATTTTAACGCTCATTCAAGTTACACCCACAATATTGACACTATCCTAAAGATGTTGTAAGCAGCGCGCTGATTGGTTGATTTAAAGTTTACAATGAACCCTAACAATAAGATCTCAGTTTTTTCTGTAAAATGTATCCTAGCACAGCAGAACGATCATATTTAAAACGTGTCTACCTTGTGCCGTTAAAAACTTATTCTGTTGCAATTTGTTAAAGTAACTTTACAAGAGCTCTTTTAAACAAATTACCACAAAATAGGTTTCTAACCTCTTATTTGACCAACAGTTGGACTCTAAAATTGGCAAGTGTTGGGCTTAGCACTGTAGTGGTTTACCCTTACTGTGCGGCTCACGGAAATATCCGGGTCAGGCTATAAGCCTGACCCGGACATTTTCGTGAGCCGCACGGTAAGGGTTAACTCTGTACTTCCCAAAAATAAACGAGATGGTTCTGTGGATAGACAACTTGTTTATTACATTACATGCGATGTTTTAGTGTAGATTTGTACACCAAATCATCTTATTCATTGTAGGAAAGAAGTTGTATATGTATATAACCACCATCCTCGCCTCTAGTCAACTTGAAACGTCACTTAAGGCCAAGCTTTTTTTAACTTGGTTTACAATTTTTAATAAACAATATGGGTAGGTAGGTCGGAAAAAAAATTGAAATAAAATGTCTCCAGATAATTTATTTTATTGGCATTCAAGAATTATTGTGTCAGTTGGGACAAGTAAAACTTGTGGAGACAACGATCTGATGTATTGAATATATAAAACCAAAATTATTTTTTAAATTGAAGCAAATATTTAAGTTTACAGTAAGAAGAAAACATTGTGAAAGTGATTTTTTTTCTCACTTTTTGATTTTTTGGGTTGACAGATCCATAGACCAAGTAACAAAAACAAGCAATGCCTAAAGATCCACATTGGTTAGCTATATTTAGTTAAAGGGACAAGCCATATGTTCTATATTTAGTTAAAGGGACAAGACAGATGTTCTTTATTTAGTTAAAGGGACAAGCCACATGTTCTATATTTAGTTAAAGGGACAAGCCACATGTTCTATATTTAGTTAAAGGGACAAGACAGATGTTCTATATTTAGTTAAAGGGACAAGACAGATGTTCTATATTTAGGTGTTGTAAAAATATTGCCTCTTTACCATGGGACCTATTTAGGGGCAAAGATGACTTTATTAATCTCGCGATTACTTCATATTTTTAATTTGCAAATCCCAATTCATTTATCGATATATTTGCAACTTTCCTATCACAATCATGCCTTTGAGCAGTGGGATTGAAAGAAAATGGTTGCATGAAATATTTACCTTAAACCAATATTGCATCGATATATTTTTCATTTATCATAAAAAAGCAATATTGTTTTATTTTTTTGTTATGAGTAATAAAATTGTAAATAATATATTTGTCAGTTTTAATATATATTTTTTCTGGTTTTGTTAATATTTGCTTCATATTTTGTTATATGTATGTGTAAAGAATGACCAAATTGCATGTTCAGCACTTTTTGTTGCTATCTGAAATTAAAGTTAATAATTCGGAAAATTTTAAATGACGGTCAGTGAAAATCAAAACAAATTATGCTTTATTCATCAATGAATTATTTTATTTTTAACCCTTCCAGTGCAGATGGCTTCAGTTGTTGATTTCAAATCATAGTTTGTCAATATCAGTTTTAAGTTTTTTAAAAAACTTATCCTAGGTTTTCAACAGCACAGGGTAGTCATTGGTTAGAGCTTTAATGGTCAATGTACGACCAAAATTTTTATAGTAAATTGGTTTAGTAAATTAATCATGTCGGCTGATACAAATATGAGTTTTTAACCAAGACAAACGTTATTAGTCTTTCTTTGTGTTAGCGTTTTTGGTTGTTCTTGTTTCACATGTTTTATACATTGAAAAGGCTTTCAGATCATTTTTCTTCTTTCTTCTTTTGGTTTTTAATTATTTTGATTCAAGATGCCATATTGACATACCAATAAATTATTGGCAAATAATAAATGTGACATATTTTGCCAATATATACATATATAGTTGTAGATGCGAGGTAGTGCACATCTTGAAAGTAAATTGTAAAGATATTAAGGCTATTTTAAAATACAAATCATGTTGGTAGAATTTTACCTTAATTGCGTTTAAGGAGTTTTTGAAACTAATATATATATAAAAGAAAACAGTTAAAAAATTCAATTCTTTGAGGGATATTTAGAAGGAATGTGACATACAGCTTAGTTGTATTTTGGATGATACTATCTGAAAAAGTGAATATTAAATAAAAGTTAATTTGCATTTTCGCTTTGTAAAATGTTTTTCATATTTTAGTTCCAGCTCATTAAAGTCAATATCAAATGTTTTACATTTGTTTAAGGCTGTTTTTTTGTCTATGTTTTTTTATGTTAACATCATGGACATTTAACCCTTACAGTGCTGAACGGGTTAAGTAAACTGTGACCGCTTTGTGCTCTTAATACTTATCCGGTGGTAATTTGTTTAAAAGAGTTCCTGGAGGACCTTTCTTAAACAAATTACCACAGGACAGGTTTTAAACAGCTTAATTTTTATTGAAATTTGAAATTGAAAAGAATTGAGCTTAGCATTTGAAGGGTTAATGAACATATAAATGTGAGGTATCACTGTAATGGTATATCGCTATTGGTGCCAAATTGTGAATTCTAAGGCCAAACAAAATAAATGTTGTGGTTCCATTTACATGTCTTTTAAATTTAGGGTAGGTCGGTTGGTCGGGAATTCAATCCTTTTTATTGTAATAATTTTTTCTTGATATCAAATTTTAATAAGATAAAAATGGGTTTATGACTGCAGTAGATGATAATGTTATTTTTAATCATGATAATAAAAAAGTTTTAAAAAGTTAAAGTCAGCACCTATTTTCTAGGCAAGGTCGGGTAGTCAGAACCACAACATTTTTTTTTTATTTGGCCTAATACTGGATTAAATAATCAATACTACGCTACTGTTATCTGTCTTTTAGTCAGCTTACTATGTGTTCAAGCGCTGTCGACATCTTTTGTTCATTTTATTGCCTCACATCCAGTCTAATGCTGTTAAAGACCTATCCTGGGGTAATTTGTTTAAAAGAGCTCCAAAGGAGCTCTTTTAAACTAATCACCACAGGATAGGTTTTCAACAGCACAATGTGTTTAAATGGAGTCCTAATGCAAAACTAAGGATTAAAGTAGAGTATTTTTCAAGGTCACATGTTGATATTTTCACGAGAGCAGCTTCAAAGTTTGAAAAAAATTCACAGCATTGATATATGTACATAGAAATAAATATTATATAAGATTAAATATTATTTTGCTTATTCGATTTGTTTTTTTTATCTAATGTGTGTATTTTTAATTAGCTTATCTTGAATGTTGATACTGGCAATGTTTGATTATAACAAAATTCATAAATTTCATATTGTGTATATTCCCATGGATCTCATCTTCCAGAAATGGGGTGTATTGGATGCATTTAATACAAATATATCAAGATGTCACTTTCTAAAAAAGTGTTTATAAATCTGTTATATTTTTGCATGAAAGATGTCGAGATATACCAGTAAATGTGCGTGTGTGTGTGTGTGTGTGTGTGTGTGTGTGATTGTATTGATAACAACAGGGCTTGGTAAGATTTAACAATGCAATTTTTCCACGAACCCTTGGAGTGCAAATGATAACTTTTGTCAATTTCAGTAATTTAAGTCCGACCTAATAGGCTGAGATAATTTGTTTAAAAGCGATAAAATAGGGGAAAGTTTTCAACAGCTGATGGTCAAAGTTCTACAAAAATCAAATATATCTAGCCTAAACTATACATATTGCCATTGCTCTTCTCTGATCGGTAGAGGGGGTATTCTTGAATGCCAAAATACCTAATAAAAAGCTAATAGAATAATACTCTATGTGAAAAAAAACCTCAATCGATTCATAACTAGAGCAAGGCTCTTCCACAACCTTTCAGTTGGGATTGGCAGAGAGAAGTGAAGTAACTAGATGGCTGACGAATGGTTGGAGGTGCGCATGCGCAAGTAACAAGATAGTAGTTACCCGTTTGTTTACCACGTAACAAAGGTCAGGGATTAACTCCTTTTCTTCCCTCTTCCGATCAGAGAAAAGGAATGGCAATATGTATGATTCAGGCCAATTATGAATTACAACTTTACACACAAAAATCATTTGACACTCTAAGGGTTAACAGTTCTTACAAACATTTGTGAACCAAGTTCCGATCCATGGGTCCAAATCTATTTAATTAATTATTTTACATCTTTAAACTGAGCTGCTTAAAATTGTGCTTGAGAATCTTCTTTTTTCTGAATTGAGGAGATATGACTTCTAAAGTAAAGTTTCTTTGAACAATATCATTTTAACTTTGAAGTGCTGAATTGATGCTAGTAGAACTCTAAAACTATTATCACCTTGTGCTGTTAAAAACCTGTCTTGTTGTAATTTGTTTAAAAGAGCTCCTTGTAGGAGCTCTTTTAAACAAATTACCACAGGACAGGTTTTCAACAGCCCATGTAAGTTGAAGTTTTGACAATAAAATCACTGTGATGCTCGCAGCATTTAAGGGTTAAAATAAAATGCCAACTTCCACCTATTTCAATGTATAAATGAAGTCTCACGGACTTTGCGTGTTACATTTCAATAAGTTGTTTACCTCGGGTAAAACTGTTTAACTGTTGAATAGTTGATGGAATCTGCAGATAGACATGAAACTAAAACAAACTTCTCCTTTTTTTAAATCGTAAAAATGTGAGAGGTGTGGTGTGACATACAAATGCTCGAGAATTTTGTTTCTATGCAACCTTGCCCAATTTAAAAACATTCAACCAGAACGTCAGAAAAATTCAATCGGAATTTTAAATTGTGTTCAATCAAAACTGGTCTCTTTAACATTATTTATATGTATATACACTATGTATCTGTATTGGGAGTATGATTGAGTAAGGTATATTGATGATAACTTCTTCATTTAGTAAGCCCCTAATGGCTGCAATATTGCCCAACAACTTTTTATTTAGTAGTAAGAATTTTTTGGGGTTTAACTCCGTTTTTAACCCTCAAAGTGCTGAGGTGATTTCAGTCCTAAAACTGTGATCACCTTGTGCTGTTGAAAACTTACCCTGTGATAATTTGTTTAAAAGAGCTCCTGTAGGAGCTCTTTTAAACAAATTATCACAAGGTAGGTTTTCAACACTTTAAGGGTCACACAAATCTGTTCTAAAATGTCACACCCTACTCGATAAAAAACCTTACTCAGTCGCTTTTCATCCAACTTCTAAAACACCAATAATCTGAGTATTTGCATGCGCATTTGTGAATTCTGGTATTGGATTCTTTAAATACTCTCAACACTTACAAGTCAGTAATTTGTTAATACTTTTAGAAATGCTATTTTCTTGGCCACATGTGAATTAATGCAAACTGTCAGAGGGTATATAAAGTGGGGATTTTTATTTTGGCCAGTTATTTTATTTGATATAAACATAAAAGGATTTATAATAGTTTTATTTGAATAATGATGGATTTCGATTGCTCCCCAACAACCATGCCCTCAAACAGTGCCTTGGAAGATGTATCGATGTATATGAATTCAACAAAATAAATATTTATTTAAGAGTACTTGCACATTTCCTGTTCTTATTGTTCAAGAATAATGTACAGCTGTGTTTACAAACTCCAAAATCTAAACTCTACGCTTTCCAGAGAAGGATGGAAAAGGATTTTTCGAAAGATGTTTTTAGGCGTTATTTATTGGATTATTTGGTTTACAGATCCGCCCATCCCAAAAATCCAAAAGTGAGAACAGAAACAACATTTCACACCATTTTTTTTTTTACTGCCGACTTAAAAGTTTGCTTTAATTAAAGAAATATTATTGGTCTTGTATATTCAAAACATCAGATCATTTTTCTTCATCTTAATTTTTTTTTATTTGTACCAACCGAAACAATAATTCTAGTAATAAAAAAAGTTTGGCCTTACAAACATTTTTAGTCACACTCTGACAAGTTGTATGTACATCATCAATAAATGGGTTTGAGTACCAGCAGTTAGTTTGGTGACTTCCTTACTGTGTGGAGAGTTCTACTTAGATCAAGGATGCACTGCATCTCAACTACCCCGACATTTGTTACCCTGGGTCCCGTGTCACAAAACGATCATAAGGCCAAGATGTCTTAACTTTCATCTTAGCACTCTCTTTATGAGAGCGCTAAGATGAAAGTTAGACATTTTAGCTTTACAAGTCTTTTTAAACAAGACTTGTTTTGGTTCGATGGGAGTGTTCACAGGTTATAAAGAAATAAGGAACTTTGATGTCTCCTTTAGCAAGTACTTCACACATAAAACCTGAGCAAATTAATTTATTGACCTGACCCCCATTCTACAAATTAATTGTAAGGCTAAGACATCTTCATCTTGATTTTTTCAATATCTCATCCTTTTGAGAGCTGGAATCGGATCTAAATTCCTGTAGCAAGAATCCTACCCACTGGTGTCATGTCGCCGGCTGCAATAGTGTGTCTAATCACAGCAATAATCTCACCCATGGTTTTATGTCCCCTGCTGCAATAGTGTGTCTAATCACAGCAAGAACCATGCATACCCATGATTTCATGTCCCTGCTGCAACAGTGTGTCTAATCACAGTAAGAATCCTATCCATGGTTTCATGTCCTGGCGGCAATAGTGTGTCTAATCACAGCAAGAATCCTACCCATGGTTTCATGATCCCTGCTGGAATAGTGTGTCTAATCACAGTAAGAATCCTACCCATGGTTTCATGTCCTGGCTGCAATTGTGTGTCTGATCACAGTAAGAATCCTACCCATGATTTCATGTCCCTGCTGCAATAGTGTGTCTAATCGCAGTAAGAATCCTACCCATGATTTCATGTCCCTGATGCAATAGTGTGTCTAATCACAGCAATAATGCTACCCATGGTTTCATGTCCCCAGCTGCAATAGTGTGCCTAATCACAGCAATAAAGCTACCCATGGTTTCATGTCGCCTGCTGCAATAGTGTGTCTAATCACAGCAATAATGCTACCCATGGTTTCATGTCCCCTGCTGCAATAGTGTGTCTAATCACAGCAATAATGCTACCCATGATTTCATGTCCCTGCTGCAATAGTGTGTCTAATCACAGTACGATTCCTACCCATGGTTTCATGATCCCGGCTGCAATAGTGTGTCTAATCACAGCAAGAATCCTACCCATGGTTTCATGTCCCCTGCTGCAATAGTGTGTCTAATCACAGCAATAATCCTACCCATGGTTTCATGTCCCCGGCTGCAATAAAGAATCTAATCACAGTTAGCAAGTTTCACTGCATCACATAACCACTTTCCCTCTAACAATAAAATATCTGCCATGGAAAGGTGAAATTCAGATTTCTATAGAAAGAAAACAAAACAGGACAGATCTATTTTTATGATTTTATTTTTGTATTATGATTGTTAACACTGACCATGCATGAACGTAACCATGACTTCAGTACATGAGGAGTCGAGAGTGGGCGTCCGTCAGTCTGTACATACGACAGGCGCGGAAATTGTACAACTACCTCCGAGAAACACAACCAGGCAACAGAACAGTCAGTCACTCATATGATCCAGGCTCCTGTTCCGTCAAACTCTCAGAAGGATAAGATATCTTAACATTCGTCTTAGTATTCTCATTGAGACCAAGATTTCTGAATCTTATGAGGCTAAGCAAACTGAACTTTTACATGGTGCTCTCAGAATGAGAGCACTAAGATGAAAGTCTTTTTAAATGAAACTTTCACAAGGCTAAGATATCCTTTCTTCTAGTGTTCGCATTTTGAGGATTGTTAAGATATCTTAGTGTTTTGAAAGGTCCTGTTTCATAAAAGCTCTCATAAGGCTAAGATGCCTAACATTCATTTACCGGCAAGTGCTGTCTTAGCGAGTGCACCAAGTTAAAAGTCATCAAATCTTGGCCTAATGAAGTCTCATTTCACGAAGCTCTCATAAGACGAAGCTACTTTCACTTTCAGCTTCGTGCTTTCATTAAGGTGAAAATATCCTAACTTTTATCTTAGGGCTCTTAAATTATAAAGCCAAAGATAAAAGCTAAGATCTTGGCCACAAGAACTTCATGAAAAAGAGACACAGTACTCTTTTGACATACAATTCCTCAGTATTGCATAAAATTCAGTAATTTATAGCTGCAAAACTAAGAACATTTTACCTGTAATGTTCACTTCATAAATTTCAAACAAATAATTCATGTTTAATATATAACTTTAAAGTTAAGTACATAACACTTTATTAATTTCTTAAAAATTCAGTGAAAACATTTTTTGTATTCTCTGAACCTGTAAAAGAAATTACAGCGTGTTAATGTACAATACTGTGTAAACATAATTGACTGCGAATTTAATAAGCAAATCATAGCATATCACAACCGCACAATCACGTGGGGCCACCATAAAGAAAACGCACAGGGCCCCATTTCACAAAGCCATTTGAAATTGATCTTATCGAAAATCATGCCACTGGGTTAATAAAATTGATTCACAAATGTTAAAAATCATTGTAAACACTGCACTTTCCAAAGAAAAACTTGAAAGTGCAGTGTTTACAATGATTTTAAACATTTGTAAAAAAAAATTCCTTTGACGAAGTGACATGGTTGAAGACGTACATTTACAGTGGCTTTGTGAAACGGCACCCAGGAAAGTAAAAATAAATTAAAAATAGTGAGAAAAAGAACACAAATTCACAACCAAGTCCTTTCATCCGAGACGCAAGTAAGACCATATGAGTAACCGTAGCTGGCTGTCGTGAATAATTTAATTACAAGTAAACCCAGATCCATCTGATATGAATCAAGCTGAGTTGCACAAATTTAATAAATAAATTGCACTACAACATATGCATGTGGCCCTTCAGCTGGACTAGACGGAAAGGGGTGGGTAGGGTTTAGTGGGAGTGAAAGAGTTCTGGGATGGATGTGGTGGCGGCAACTTGCTTGGATGTTATGATGAATTCTGTACACAACTCGTAATGTACATATGTACATAATAAATCCGTTAACTGTACATGCACAATTTGACGTAGCGAAGAACATTTTGAGACAAAATGAAGTCTAGCTATTCTAATAAACCAGGGCATTTCTTATAAAACTTACGAGCTTCTAGCATTATGATATAGCTTTGTTGGATCGCCCCCTGGCTTCACTTAACTTAAATGAGATTAAATTCTGTTAAATTTGAACATGAACGAGTCAACTGAAAACAAATAAAATAAATAAATAAATTTTAACCCTTTGAGTGTTAAGTTAATTTCAGTTGCTGTGACTCTTGTGTTGAAAACCTATCCTGGGGTCATTTGTTTAAAAAGAGCTTCTTTCAAAGAGCTTTTTTTAAACAAATGACCGCAAGATAGTTTTTTAACAGCCACCTTTGACTGTCAGGGTACCAACAGCTCTCCTAGGGTTAAACTTTTTAACTTTAATATTTCTCTTGTAATTTCACACAAATTCAAAGGAGACAAAAGTTGGCGGTAAACCATATGTAAACAAGTATGGATTTCAGAGACAATATTCCAAATACAGATTTCAGAGACAATATTCAAAATATTTGTGAAATATTATTAAAAACGTAAACGTTTTCCTAAATATATGGCTGGCTTTTCTCTGATCACATAGACATCACAAACACTTTGTAATCATAAGATAATAATAACGGGATTCTAGCTTTTTGTATAATTATAAAATATAACATAAACAATTAAAATGTGCAGGGTTAAATTCATCTTGGTAACGCCAGGGCAATTACTCTACGCTAGTCACTACGTTATATTGGCCCTGGGGACATTCAGCGGGTTTCTGCCGA
>JAULCD010145384.1:0-17083 GCA_032361085.1 Calliostoma canaliculatum
TGATGTGTAAACACAATGTTTCGAAGTATAAGCTTACTCCTTCATCATGATGTGTAAACACAATGTTTCGAAGTATAAGCTTACTCCTTCATCATGATGTGTAAACACAATGTTTCGAAGTATACACTTACTCCTTCATCATGATGTGTAAACACAATGTTTCGAAGTATACACTTACTCTTTCATCTTGATGTGTAAACACAATGTTTCGAAGTATAAGCTTACTCCTTCATCATGACGTGTAAACACAACGTTTCGAAGTATACACTTACTCCTTCATCAGGATGTGTAAACACAATGTTTCGAAGTATAATCTTACTCCTTCATCATGATGTGTAAACACAACGTTTCGAAGTATAAGCTCACTCCTTCATCTTGATGTGTAAACACAATGTTTCGAAGTATAAGCTTACTCCTTCATCTTGATGTGTAAACACATTGTTTCGAAGTATACACTTACTCCTTCATCCTGATGTGTAAACACATTGTTTCGAAGTATAATCTTACTCTTTTATCCTGATGTGTAAACACAACGTTTCGAAGGACATGCTTACTCCTTTATCTCTGATACAGCGGTGGTGTAGTGGTTAGAGCGTCTGCTCAAAAAACAAAGTGTGTGGTAGGTTCGCGGTTTCATACCCGGCGCGTCAGATCAAAAGATCAAAAGGTTTTTTTGTAAGGACTGGTTGGCTCAGAGTCACCATACTGTGTCTGAGTGGGATATTCTTGTACAACTGCAACATAATGTCTCCGTGAGTAGCACGTTAAAAATCTGTGAAATACCCAATCTGATACAAGCAGACACACAAACATGCATATAAAAACTGAATTCTGGGAGCTAGGCATTACTCCCAGCAGTGGAGAACCGCTCTACAGGACTATGAGTATTGAATGCAATGTTTGCATCACCCCTGGTTCGTCAGTACAAGCCGAGACTCGCAGGTTTCACAGAGCAACAGAAAGTGTTTCTCTGCTGTAAAATCTGACTGACACGATACAACTGATTTCTTTTTTTTACTAAACGGCGTTAAGTCCTAACTCACTCACTCATCTCTGATGAAGGACTAAGCGTTTATACTTTGAAGCACTGTGTTCTAACATCAACGAAGTTGGCATCCAAAATTTGACTGAAGTATTATTATTTGAAGTATTTATTTATTGTGCAAATGTTTTATGAATGATCCAATTATCCATTAATCGTAGACAATAAAACCTCTGAACTTAAAAGAAATAATTGTTACAAGAACACTAACGAACTTACATGGTACTATCAGCAACGTCCTTGAAACCGATATGTCATCAGGGTTTTTGGATTCACAGCGTATTTCAGTTCCATTTGAGGCCAAGCTGAATGTAGTGGTGAGAGTGTTGGTGATCGTCTTCTTACACCCATTGGTTGTCTCAGTCTGGCTGTTGTCGGCGAAGTTGTTTCGCGTGTAGGCTGCCTCTCCTGGTTGCTTCGTTGACCAGAAGAGTTCGCCATCAGTGACGATGACTGTTGCCTGGCAGGTGAGTGTGACGGTCGCGCCCTGCTGGATGTTGGCGGGGTACGTGACAAGCGGGGGTGTCTTGGTGACTGTGGGGGATAGAAGAACCAACCAGGACATAAGTACTAAAGTACAACATTGGCTTACGAGTGTCGTAGCGCAAAGATTCTTTTGGAACCGGTGCCATTCGGCACCGGTTCCAAATCGATCTCTACGCTACAACAGTGGTAAGCCTGTGATACCAAACAACTCCACATGGCATTTGTTTCAAAAATCACTTACGATTAACTTAGCCTAAGCTCGCTTTAAAGAAACGGGGCCCTGGACGATGCATTTAGTCTTATACATTGGAAACAAGTTATCAAATACTTTAATCTTGAGTAGGATCAACAACTTGTAAAAGTTAACCATACTGCAAAACGTGTGTGCAGTATAGATGTGACGACATCTAATGTTTGACTACGTCACTAATTTTTCAGTTTTTATTATTTTTTATCCGTAAAATGGTAAAATTTGATGAAACTTAAAACTGGTAAAAACTGCTGTTTAAAAGCTAAAGTAGCTCTTTCAAAGAAATTACCACAAGACAGGTTTTCAAAGGCATTTTTGTTAACAACGTATGCTGTTTAAAATCTGTACTTAGGAACTTTGTTTAAAAGATATCCTTAAAAATTTCAACAGTAGAGGTTTTAAGAGTTTTTTTGTATTTATTAAAGTTGGTTTTTGAAATCAGTACATGTATCTTTTACTCACGGGTAACTTGTTGTCTGTCGAATGCATTAAGGCTTGGTCTATCCGTGAAGCTGGCTGCACACAGGTAGGTCGTGTCGTCGGTACACGTGACGTTCTCGAACGTGATGGTGAAGGTGGTCACCGGGTCGTTGTTCTGTCGACTGGCCACCAGACCGTTGGTCAGAAACACGTTGTTAGTGCCGTCTGCAGCGAAACCTGCTATAGCCCTGAAGGAGCCCTCGAAAAACTGGAAGAAGCCAACGAGCTGCCAGTTGTCACCTTCCAAATCACACGAAATAGATGCACGGGAGAACAAGATGGCCGGGGCTAGGTTCATCACAATTGCTGGAATACGAAGCAGTAATTTCATTGGAAAAAAATATATGGAAGTTATTTAGCGGTTTTCTATTGGTTTGATGAGATTTCCTGCGGAAATAGAAAACCGCTGAATAATTTCTATAATTTTTTTCTAGTGATTATTGCAGGACATACGATAAAAAACGTCAACGATAAGATGGTATTAAATTTATAATGTCTGCCAAGAAAGGGTCTGTTAGTCTTTAACCTTTGAGTACTGAGTTCAACAATTGTCAATTCCAATGTCCAAATTCCAGTCCTTCCACAATAACCGCCGCAACATAACAAAACTACTGTTTAAACCCACTCGCCCAGTCAAAATAGGCTGTTGAAAACAAATTCTGTAAAAATGTGTTTAAAGGGGACCCTGGTGACAGGATAGGTTTTCAACAGCAAACGTTAGTTAGTTTTAAGTCTCAATAAAAATCACTTTGGCACTCGAAAGGCTAAAGCAGGAAAGAAACAAAAGCCACTTGCATGGATATCTGAAATGCTTCAAGAGCAAACCTGATTTTAGAAGAACTTAAACCAATGAAGCTAAAACTATGTTCATATAACTAAGTTAAACTTAAGCTAATTTCTGTGCAAAAAAAATACAAAAAACAGGATGTGTTAATTGAACGAACTAATGGACTTATGTATCCTCACAAACTTTACATTGATTAGTTCAAAAAGAAAGGCATACCTAACTCATACATGAATAATGTTTTGGTCTAAAAGTAAAATGTAAACTAAATTTGAGTCATGTAACAATGAAACTTGTGTACACTTGAAGCAGCTGTACACGTGTAGCTGGTTCACAGTCGCTCAGGTACACGAAAGAAACACACGTGGTTCTAAAACGAAATATTACGGATTTCAACTTCTTTAATTGTAACGACGTTTCTGGGCTAGCTTAACAATTAAAGAAGTTGAAATCCATAATATTTTGTGTTATAACTACACCAAAGTCTAAATGCCTTTAAATAATCTTAAACGTGATTCTGTAGGTTAATGTATTGTTTTTAGTTTTCCACTGTCTGCAAACAAACGGAAGTACAAAAGAAAGTACACACCCCTAAAATATCATATTTTGTTAAAATGGTTCACAAAGTTGTTTCATTCTTGACGTTATCGTAGTGTACCGAACACAAACAATAGCGCTCAAACGTAACTTGGGCATTTTGATATAAAACAAGTTTTCGAAAATCACGATTTTTTTCATTTGCACGTGCAATTTGCATGGAAACTGTATAAAAGGCAGTGGATCCTATAGTTCATTACACATTTTACGAAAAAACAAGACAAATTCAACAGCAGCAGAGCGAGAGAGAGCCATGGGAATGTCGGAAGTAGAGGCGCCGAACAGCCAGATCGCAAAGACCCTTGGCTGCAACAGGCAAACCACTATCCGACAATTTCGTTGTCTCAACCAGACTGGCCAGACATCCAACCGGCCAAGAAGAGAATGACCTAGAGTGACGACCCCCGCAGGAGACCCGCAACTGCGCACCCTTAATCTGCGCAACAGGTTCATCACCATGGTGACAGCGGCGACAGCGGCGACAGCGGCGACAGCGTTGGGTCACTACATGAGAAGGAACACAGTCATGACACGACTTCGGGCTGCCGGTATCCGGGGTTATCGACCATTCCGAGGGATGACCTTGACCGCTGAACATCGCATCGAACGTCTTCGTTGGGCAGGAAAATTAAGACGCTGGCAACGTCGTGAATGGTCAAGAGTCATCTTTACCGATGAAAGTCGATTCAACATCTTCCACGAGTGAGAGTCTACCGACGGAGAGGCGAACGACTGGCTGCACCATGTGTTCAACAAGTTCAGTCTTTCGGCGGCGGGAGCGTTATGGTTTAGGGCGGCATTTGCGGCGACCAGAAGACGGATTTGGTCGTTATCCGCCACACCCTGACAGCCCAGAGGTACAGAGACCAATAGGTGCAGCCAGTGGTGGTCCCCTTCATGCAGAGGCAACGGCAGGGGTTGATTCTTTACCAAGATAACGCCAGACCCCTCACCACCAGGCTCACTATGGACTTCCTGAACCGTCAGAAAATTCAGCTTTTGCTTTGGCCGTGAAGCTCCCCTTACTTATCACCCATGAGCTCCTGTGGGACCATTTTGGCAGACAGTTGCGACGTCGTGCACAGCCAGCAACCATCATACCGCGGCTGGAACAGGCTCTGCAAGAGGAGTGGCAGCGGATTCCTAATGACGTCATCCGACGGCTGATTTATCCATGAGAAGCGTGTCTTGGCCTGTATCAACTCAAATGGGGGTCATATGAGATACTGAAACCACTTGCATAGCCTTTATAACTGGGACTGTCATCATTCCTACAAGAGTGAATTTTGATCTTCTACCCCCTATGGGCAAAAGTGTTACCAGAAAAGTTTAATGTTGAAACAAATCTCTCATTTCATTCTAAACACGTTTGAAAATGACTTAGCAATGAAGTTAAACATTAAAATCTTATTACAGTTTGTCCTGTCATCTTTTATTGTCAAAATAGTGTGGTGTGTACTTTCTTTTGTACTCCAGTTTACGTATTATATTGAAATTGTTAAATTCCAATTGAATAAAAATGGCAACTTTATACATTTTTTTCTATAATATAATTATTATTTCAAACTTTCAGGACCATGCAAACAATTGATTACTCCTTTTAGAGTCAGCTGCTTACCCTCAGATTATATTTATAAAGTAAAACATACATACTTGGCGCAATTGTCGTAACTGCTGTTGTCGTCGTTGTGGTTGTCGTGGTGGTTGTCGTTTGGGTGGTGGTAGTTGTGGTAGTGGGTGTAGTTGTTGGGGTAGTGGTAGTTGTAGTTGTTGTAGTAGTAGTGGGTGTAGTCGTAGTTGTTGTTGGGGTAGTGGTGGTTGTTGGTGTTGTTGTTGTTGTTGTGGTAGTGGTGGTTGTTGTGGTGGTAGTAGGCGTAGTCGTAGTTGTTGGGGTTGTGGTGGTTGTTGTGGTGGTAGTGGGTGTGGTCGTAGTTGTTGTTGGAGTAGTGGTGGTTGTTGTGGTGGTTGTCGGTGTAGTCGTAGTTGTTGGGGTTGTGGTGGTTGTTGTGGTGGTAGTGGGTGTAGTCGTAGTTGTTGTTGGAGTAGTGGTGGTTGTCGGTGTAGTCGTAGTTGTTGTTGGAGTAGTGGTGGTTGTTGTGGTGGTAGTGGGTGTAGTTGTAGTTGTTGTAGTAGTAGTGGTTGTTGTGGTTGTAGTGGATGTAGTTGTAGTTGTTGTTGGAGTAGTGGTGGTTGTCGGTGTAGTTGTAGTTGTTGGAGTAGTGGTGGTTGTCGGTGTAGTTGTAGTTGATGGAGTAGTGGTGGTTGTCGGTGTAGTAGTAGTTGTTGTTGGAGTAGTGGTGGTAGTGGATGTAGTTGTAGTTGTTGTTGGAGTAGTCGTGGTTGTTGTTGTTGTAGTGGATGTAGTTGTAGTTGTTGTTGGAGTAGTGGTGGTTGTTGTGGTGGTTGTTGGTGTAGTCGTAGTTGTTAGGGTTGTGGTGGTTGTTGTGGTGGTAGTGGGTGTAGTTGTTGGGGTTGTGGTGGTTATTATTGTAGTCGTGGGTGTAGTCGTAGTCGTTGTTGGGGTAGTGGTAGTTGTAATAGGTGTAGTGGTTGTCGGTGTAGTCGTAGTTGTTGGGGTTGTGGTAGTTGTTGTGGTGGTTGTAGACGTGGGTGCAGTCGTAGTTGTTGTTATGGTAGTAGGTGTCGTTGTAGTTGTTGAAATAGTGTTTGTTGTTATTGATTTTGTTGACGCTATGGTATTAGATGATGCTGAAATAAAGAATATATTCGTCTTTTAAATAGAAGATTGAACACCTTTTTCAAAAAATTGTTAAAGATTTAACTGTTATCATGTTTATAATAATGCCTACTCGCTATTTAAATTAAACATTTATCAAAAATAAGAACACAATGGTGTCTCACCTGTAAAGGGAAAGTTTGTTGTCACACCTAAAGAAGAATCAAGGATTCTTTCATTTCCCGATGACGGTAATACTTGAGTTGCCTCTGGATCTGTCTGAGATGCTAAGTCCTGTGATGATGTGGACAGGTCAAGTGAGGCTTCCCCAGTTACAAGGCCTGCGGAACCAAGTGAGTCTTGAATCCCAAATACCGGAGAAGATGTACTAGTCACCAATCCAGAACCAGGTTCCATGCTAACAGCAGAAGCCAAGACACTTGAATCCATGCTTTGAGAGTAGTTGTCTGTGGGCATGCTAGCAGTTTGTATCATTCTATTGTCATCCGAGTTCACCATGTTGGAATCAATGTTGTTGCTGTTGGATATACTTACTGTGTTAGAATTAGCAGTCATGCTATTGTCTAAACCAACACCGTTTGCCATGCTGCTATCAAGATAAGTGCTTGTGAATGCATGTGCAGATAATAGTGTTGTGCCAAAGTCTGATGGAATAGTGACTGAACTCGGTGAAGTAGGGTGAAGTGCAGTAGGTGCAGTGATGTGCAAATTAGAAGAAATAACTGAGGTTATCCCAGTAGATCCTTCAGTGCCTCCTAAAGAAAATACAGTAGTTATTATGTTATCATATGAAGTAAACAAAGAATCAGAATGCTGTTTAGAAATTAAAGTTGTATTTATTTCTACTGTGTTAACATTTGAAAGAGAAGTTAAGTGAGTTTTATTGCTCAGTGCAACATTTGAAACAAGTAAACTATTTGAGATTGGGGATGAAAATGCTTCTACATCTACAGTTTTACTAACAAATATACTACTTTCAAAACCACTTTCGTGAGAGTTTCCAACTAAATCACTTCCTAAAATATCATCAATGGAGGCCCCACTATCTTCAACGCTTTCTAAACTAGATGCACTAAGCAATCCAATACTTCCTGTTACATAAAAAGTTTTTGATGGGTACAATGTCCCTAAAAAGCCGAAAGAACTAACAGCTCCAATACTTCCTAGACTTCCATCAAAAGAGTTTCCAACAAACACATTACTTCCAAGACTCCCATCAACAGAGTTTTCTTCAAATACATTAATTCCTAGGGTATTACTAACAGTAGCAACATTATCTCTAACACTTTCTAAACTTGTTGCACCAAGTATTCCACTCTTTCCTGTTATATCTAAAGTATTTGATGGATACAATTTCTGTGAAAAGCGATGTGAACTATCATCTCCAATACTTCCAAGACTTACATCAAGAGAGTTTCGAACAAATCCATTACTTTCAAGGCTCCCATCAAGAGAGTTTCCTCCAATTACATTACTTCTAAGAGTATTGTCAATGGAGGCCCCGCCAACTTCTAAATTTGATGCATCAAGTATTCCACTGTTTCCTGTTGCAACTAATGTATTTGATGGAAACAATGTCCCTGAAATGCCCTGTAAACTAACAACCCCAATACTTCTAAGACTCCCATCAAGAGAGTTTCCTCCATTTACATCAATTCCTAGGGTATTACTAATGGTGGCTCCATCAACTCCAACACTTTTTAAACTTGATGCACCAAGTATTCCATTGTTTCCTGTTATATCTAAGGTATTTGATGGAAACAATGTCCCTAAAAGATTCTGTGAATTATCAGCTCTAATACTTCCTAGACTACCATCTAGAGAGTTTCTAACAAATTCCTTACTTCCAAGACTCCCATCAAGAGAGTTTCCTCCAATTACATTACTTCCTAGGGTGTTACTAATAGTAACCCCGCCAACTCCAACACTTTCCAAACTTGATCCACCAAGTATTCCACTGTTTCCTGTTATATCTAAGGTATTTGATAAATACAGAGTTCGTGAAATGTAATGTAAACTAACAGGCCCAATACTTAGTAGACTATTATCAAGAGAGTTTCCAACAAATTCATTACTTTTAAGACTCCCCTCAAGAGAGTTTCCTTCATTTACATTACTTCCTAGGGTATTACTAATGGTAACCTCATCAACTCTAACACTTTCCAAACTTAATGAACTAAGTATTCCACTGTTTCCTGTTATTTCTAAGGTATTTGATGGATACAATGTCCCTACAAGATACTGTGAATTATCAGCTCTAATACTTCCTAAACTACCACCTAAAGAATTTATAAAAAAATCCTTACTTCCAAGACTCCCATCAAGAGAGTTTCCTCCAATTACATCACTTTCTAAGGTATTACTAATGGTAGCCCCGCCAACTCCAAAACTTAATGAACCAATTAGTTCACTGGATCCTGTTATATGTAAAGTATTTGATGGATACAATGTCTGTGAAAAGCCCTGTGAACTATCAGCTCCAACACTTCCTAGATTCCCATGAAGAGAGTTTCCTTCAATTACATTACTTCCTAGGGTGTTACTAATAGAAGCCCCACCAACTCCAACACTTTCTAAAATTGATGCATCAAGTAGTTCACTGGATCCGATTACAACTAAAGTATTTGATGGATACAATGTCCCTGAAATGTCCTGTAAACTACCAGCTACATTAATTTCAAGACTACCATCAAGAGAGTTTCCTCCAATTATATCACTTCCTCGGGTATTACTAATGGTAGCCCAACCAACTTCAATACTTTTCAAACTCGATGCATCAAGTTGGTCACTGTTTACAGCAAATTTATTACTTCCAAAAGTCCCGTCAAGAGATTTTGCTCCAATTATATTACTTCTTAGAGTAACATCAGTGGAGACTCCGCCCATCAAAGATGTATTTAAAGAAATCATTGTCCCTGAAAAGTCCTGTGAACTGTCAGCTCTAATACTTCCTAGACTACCATCTAAAGAGTTTCTAGCAAATGTCTCACTTCCAAGACTCCCATCAAGAGAGTTTCCTTCAATTACATTACTTTCTAGGGTATTACTAATGGTAGCGACACCAACTGCACCACTTCCCAAAATTGATGCACCAAGTATTCCACTGTTTCCTATTTCAACTAAAGTACTTGATGGATGCAATGTCCCTGAAAAGCCCTGTGAACTTTCAGCTCTAATACTTCCTAGACTACCGTCAAGTGAGTTTCCAACAAATTCCTCGCTTCCAAGGCTCTCATCAAGAGAGTGTCCTCCATTTACATCAATTCTAAGAGTATCTTCAATGGAGGCCCCACCAACTCCAAGACTTTCCAAATTAGATGCACTAAGTTTTCCACTGTTTCCTGTTGCATCTAAAGTATTTGATGGATATAATGTCCCTGATTTACTAATTGTAGCCCAACCAACTCCAATACTTTTCAAACTGGATGCATCAAGTTGGCCACTGTTTCCAGCAAATTCATTACTTCCAAGAATCCTGTCAAGAGAATTTTCTCCAATTATATCACTTCTTAGAGTATCATCAGTGGAGGCTCCACTAACTCTAACACTTTCAGAACTTGATGCACCAAGTATTCCACTGTTTCCTGTTATATCTAATGTATTTGAAGGATACATTGTCCCTGAAAAGCCCTGTGAACTACCAGCTACAATGCTTCCTCGACTACCATCAAGGGAGTTTCTAACAAGTTCCTCACTTCCAAGACTCTCATCAAGAGATATTTCTCCAATTACACCACTTCCTCGGGTATTACTAACGGTAACCCCAACAACTTCAATACTTTCCAAACTTGATGCATCAAGTATTTCACTGGATCCTGTTATAAGTAAAGTATTTGATAGATACAAAGTTCGTGAAATACCCTGTAAACTACCAGTTCCAATACTTCCTAGACTCTCACCAAGAGAGTTTCCAACAGATTCATTACTTCTAAGGCTCCCATCAAGAGAGTTGTTTTCAATTACATTACTTCTTAGCATACCGTCAATGGAGACCCTGCTAATTCCAACCCTTTCCAAACTTGATGCACCAAGTATTTCACTGTTTCCTGTTATAACTAATGTGTTTGATGGATACAATGTCCCCGAAGTGTCCTGTAAACTACCAGTTCCAACACTTCCTAGACTCCCATGAAGAGAGTTTCCTCCAATTACATTACTTCCTAGAGAATTACTATTGAAAGCCCCACCAACTCCAACACTTTCTAAAATTGATGCACCTAGTAGTTCACTGGATCCTGGTATATCTAAGGTATTTGATGGATACAATGTTCCTGGAAAGGCATGTGAACTATCAGCTCTAATACTCCCTAGACTCCTATCAAGAGAGTTTCCAACAAATTCCTCACTAACAAGACTCTTATCAAGAGAGTTTCCGCCAAGTACATTACTTCTAAGAGTATCGTCAATGGAGACTCCGCCAACTCCAACACTTTCCAAACTTGATGCACCAAGTATGCCACTGGTTCCTGTTACAACTATGGTTTTTGATGGATACAATGTCCCTGAAATGCCCTGTAAACTATCAGCACCAACACTTCCTAGACTCCTATCAAGAGAGTTTACTACAATTACATCACTTCCTCGGGTATTACTAATGGTAGCTACATCAACTCCAACACTTTCCAAACTTGATGCACCAAGTATTCCACTGTTTCCAGCAAATTCATTACTTCCAAAACTCACATCAAGAGATTTTCCTGCAACTATATCACTTCTTAGAGTGTCATCAGTGGAGGCTCCGTCAACTCTAACACTTTCAGAACTTAATGCACTAAGTATTCCACTGTTTCCTGTTATATCTAATGTATTTAAAGGATACATTGTCCCTGAAAAGCCCGGTAAACTACCAGCTACAATGCTTCCTCGACTACCATCAAGGGAGTTTCCTCCATTTACATTACTTTTTAGGGTATTACTAATGGTAGCTCCATCAACTCCAACACTTTCCAAACTTGATGCACCAAGTAGTTCACTGGATCCTGTTACAACTAAAGTATTTGATGGATACAATGTCTGTGAAAAGACTTGTAAACTACCAGTTCCAAAACTTCCTCGACTACCATCAAGAGTGTTTCCAACAAAGTTCTCACTCCCATTAAGAGAGCTTTTTCCACTTACATCACTTCTTAGAGTATCACTAATGGAAGCCCCACCAAGTCCAACACTTTCCAAACTTGAGGCACCAAGTATTCCACTGTTTTCTGTTACAATTAAAGTATACAGTGTCAGTGATAAGCCCTGTGAACTACCAGCTTCAGTACTGCCAAGACTCCTATCAAGGGAGTTTTCAACAAATTCATTACTTCTAAGACTCCTATCAAGAGAGTTTTCTCCAAATACATTACTTTCTTGACTATCATCAATGGAGGCCCTACCAACTTCAACACTTTCAAAAGCTCCACTGCTTGCTATTATTACTACAGTATTTGATGTCCCCGAAAAGCCCTGTAAAGTATTAGCTTCATTACGTTCTTGACTAGCATCAAGTGAATTTACACCATATCCGTCACTACCAAGTCTACCATCAAGTGAATTTACACCATATCCGTCACTACCAAGTCTACCATCAAGAGAATTTTCTCCAATAACATTACTTCCTAAACTATCATGAATAGAGGTCCCACTAACTCCAACACTTTCCAAACTTGATATAGCCAGTATTCCACTTCCTGTTATCACGACGGTACTTGATGAATACAACGTTCCTGAAAAACTCTGTGAACTGTCAGCTCCAATATTTACTTGACTTGCTTGGGTAACATAAAATGAGTCCTGATGAAACCCTTTACTTTCTGCACCAAATGTAGCACTTGTTTCTACTGAAGTATTAAATAGATACAAAGATCTTGAAAATCCATGTGAAATGACATCAAGAGAGGCTTCTCTATTTCTATCACTTTGTCTACCGTTATCAAGAGAGAAATACACACTACTTTTTAGACTACTGTCAAGAGAATTTTTTCCAAATTCAGTACTTTCTAAACTGACATCAAAAGAATTTCCTTGAAATACATTACTTCCTAAACTACCATCGAGAGAGTTTCTTCCAATTCCATTAATACTAAAACCTGACTTAGTCACTAATTCAGTCCTGTCTTCTATGGTTCTGGAAGCTAAAACTGTTGTTAAACTGTATGAAACAGACAACATTTCAACCCATGTTGATTTTTGTGATAGTAAGTTAGTTTCAAACTTAGGCTCGGTGCTTCCAGTTAACATTATTTCATTACTGTGCATTTTAAATGAAGCGGTAAGTACATTAGTATTTATTAGACTTGTTTCAGAAGTTTCGGATAAAAGTAGTCCAGCAACATCGGACAAGACTTCTGAGTTTAAAGTAACGCTCGTCAATTCTTGAACTGTTTTTGAAATAGCAGTGAGGAAAGAATCTGGTTTAGAAGCTCCTGTTCCATCTGTTTTTACGACTCTTGATGTCTTTGATATGGAACCTGAATCTCCAGAGAGTGCACCTGTTATACCTGAAATGCCCCGAGTTCCTAGTGTCCCACTAACCAAGGAACCTGTGGGCATTGTTGTCCTGCTTGGCTGAATGCTGTTCATCTCAGTCGGTGTCTGACCACCAAGTGGATCAATCAGCCGACCAGACACCGCGTCTGTAGAAAAACAATGTCATCAGTTACAGCAAAACTAACTTCTGTCATAAATGTTTGTCAGGACTCAATGTCATTAGTAACAAAAAAACACTTCTGTCATAAATGTCAGTCAAAACAGTGTGTTAGTAGTTACAGCAGAACTCTCTTCTGTCATAAATGTTTAAAGAAATGGTTGATGATTTTTTATTGTGTGCAGACTTTCGTTTTAGTACCAGTATAATGACTCCAAAAGGGTGTACAGTTGAATGTACAATATTTCATTTCCGTTGCAATTTGTTTGACTTAGACAGCATTTTTAGTCTATTTCACTGTATATTTCTTTTCTCTACAAAGTGTTAACTTGCAACGAGTTTGGCATGTGTAAACATAACCCTTCATCTGGTGAGAATTGCATATAATGCACATCTGTGTAAACTGAACCCTTCATCTGGTGAGAATTGCATATAATGCACATCTGTGTAAACCGAACCCTGCACGCAAAGGACGTCTATGTAAATGGTATCAATATAACACAATAAACAATAAACAATAAGCTGTATACATAGTTTTAATCATGCATAAAATAAAATTTTAAAAATTAAAATCTCCTTACTTGCTCTCCGACCAATCAAACTCCATAATATAGCAGCAGTAATACCGGCTACAATAGCAATGAGACCAACTAAGAGGAGCACAAGGAAGATGGTATTCCTCCGCCGACTGTTCTTCCTGTCTGCGTAAGACCCTATAGACTCAGTAAAGGACCCGCTGCTGTTGTTGTAGGGTTCTAGTTCCGCCTTGAAGGGATCGTTCAGACTGGCGTCTCGACTACTCAAGGCCTTCCCGTTTAGGTTGGACGACATAAAGAAGCCATTGTGGTTTGGTTGACCGATATATCGAACTGCAGGCTGGAAAGTTTAAGAAATACATTCAGCATGTTGGGGGAAAAGGGAATTGAAATAAATTTTGCAGTACATTAATTCATTGTTTTAATTTCTTGTGTTGAGTTAATGTAGCGTAGGTATGTTTAACCCTTACCGTGCGGCTCCAGAAAATTGAAGGACAGTTTGTATCGGTTCAACATATTATTTATAAAATTGACACTTTATCCTAGCAGCGTGATTAGGGGTTATTGTCCGACAGTTTGGTTAAACAGAGTAACACATTGGCAATAATCATCGAGTAAAGATACCTTACGCGTTTTCAGCACTTTGGTGATTTACTATCACGTATCACATATCACATACCCCATACAACATCATAAGACAAATTTGATCCGTTGGTCGACTTGACGCAAATTACATGCCAATAGCAGTTTATGCAGATCATGTCTAAATACTTGCAAATTCATGGTGATGTGTGTGGTGGTAAATGAGGAGTGTGGTAGTGAAAATGAGGGTTAGTTGCTCATGACGTCCCACCCATTTTAAAATTGACATATCTAAGTCGCATATTCTACTCCATCTTACGACACCAAAAACCAATCTTTAATCCGCCTTCCTGTTTTGTTTTTTTCTTTTTTATATGGACAAAACAATACCTGTCGAGCCATTTACTCTTCTCCCTCCCCCTTCCCCTCTTTCTTTTACCGTTTGTCAAAACATACCATCAACCCCAACCTCTACAACCTAACTCTTTTACAGGACCCCATATTTTAGAAGTCGCTTGTCTCTTTCGCTATCTTTTTTTTACCAAAACTAATATGTACATCTCCATCCTCCCTTACCTCCCCACACACTCACCACACCATAATGTTCACACCCTCAATACATTACCATCCTCACACCCTTATCACACCACCATCCTCACACACTCATCCTCACACACTCACCCCACCACCATCCTCACACACTCTCCCCACGACCATCATCACACACTCATAACACCACCATCCTAACACACTCATCACACCACCATCCTTACACACTCATCACACCATCATCCTTACACACTCATCACACCACCATTCTCACACCCTTACCACACCACCATCCTGACACCACCATCCTGACACCCTTCCCACACCACTATCTTCACACACTCATCACACCACCATTCTCACACCCTTACCACACCACCATCCTCACATCTTTGCCCTAGTCCTAGATCTGTCCTAGATCTGTCTTTTACTTCAATGTATATGATGCTACCTCAACAAGTTTTGACTCAACAGTTTCATTTATTGACGACTTCAGAAGCACAGTGCTTTCCAACATTGCATCCCTCAGGTAATGTTTTCTTCCCAGCAGTACCCTTTACTTTAGTACTGGCTTTATACGGTAAAACCTAAAAGTATGACAATCTTCTGCAAAAACTCTATCCTGTGGTATTTTGTTTGACAGAGCTTTATAAAGATGTTCTCTTAAACAATTTAAAAAATGATATATTTTGTATAGCAAAAGGTTAAACGTAAACTGTATAGCATTTAGACAGTGACAAACGCAACATATTTTATTTGAAGTTGTACTTTCTAAATAAGAGAAGTCCTGGCTGCTTAATTGTTAAAATGCTGAGTACTCAGTATTGGTGATTTTGTTATCTGACTCTAGGGGTGTTACACTGGAAAAAATTATAGAAAGTATTCTGCGGATTTCTATTAGTTTGATGAGATGTCCATAGGAAATCTCATCAAACTAAGGAAAATCCGCAGAATAATTTCTGTATATTTTTTTCTGGTATAAGTTCACATCCAAGACTCAGCTGCCACACAAACATTGATAGAATCGTCACTTTTTTTAAATGTAGTAATCCCAAGTATAACATATATTGTAATTGTCACTGCCTACCATACTCTATAAATACCTCAAGTTGTAATTATCAATAAAAGTAGTCTTAACCGGTAATAATATACATATCTTCAGTTTTCAAAATAAATTTGAACATACACCGATTTTAACAAAATTTTAAACAGGTGGGTATTAATATTAATATTTTTGTCGTCTAGTTATGATGATTTTAGACAATCAATTCCTATTATTAAAAAATAAAACAAATAAAAAGTATCAAATTTGAAGAAGTTTTAGGATCACTATAGAATGTCAAATTTAATTTATTTTTAATATAACAGACAAATTAAGAAACATATTGGTGTACATTAGTTATAGGGGCGTGTTTTTCTTTTTTACAAATTTGAAATGTTAAAAAATATTAAGATAAAAAGCAATGTTTTTTTAAACTAATTTGAAAAAAAGTTATGGTTGTACGCTTAAACTTTTAGCGAATAGCTGAAATATTGTTTAAACTGCGCTAAACAAATGTAATGAGAGAATAGTAACAAGTTAAGGAGATATATTTTAAAACCCTTTATACATTTTTCAAAAATTATAATATTCAAATATTTAATTTTATTTTAAAATGAATGTAAAGAAACATGAAATATATAGAATAAATATATAAAATATATTTCCAAACCTTCAACTGAATCCTCGGTAATCTAAATGTATCCAGCTTCATTTCGAAAGAATTCCTGAAAACGATTTGCCCCGAGTTATTTAACGAAATACTGGTAAAACATCATTATGAAAACCCGTGCCCCTTCACAGTTGATACGTTATCTTGTCGATGACTTGTCGTTATCGCAGACACTTAGCACAAAGTAACAGCGGGCCGAGTTGATGCGACGCAGCTAACACCCCACCTACGTATTGTCTCCCTTGATTGGCAGACGCAAAACCCTGACAAGTTCACCTGATTTGTCAAAAGGGATACTAACCCACTCTTACGCGGAAGCGTAAAGCCAATAATAATTTATGGAATATTAAGTAGTCATCGCCATTCCGTGGCTCACTGAGTCCATTAGAGTTCATAATATTGTGGAGAAATGATAAAAAGAATCGTAATTTACGATTATCGAATAGAGGAGACGGCGTCTGTTTTGTAGGATAGTACTAAATACCCCAGGCTCGACGGCGAGATTATCATGATTTGAATTTCTCTATATACACTTTAACCCTTATAGCTCTGGGCTCCGTTCCATGAAGCTATCGTTAGCTCAGATAGATATTAGTCATTATTTCTTCAGAACTATTGAAAGTTTCCTCTGCTGAATTTAAAACCAAACACGAATAGAGAAGGTCACGTCTTATAAAGCTCTCGTAGACTAAGACGTCTTATAAAGCTCTCGTAGACTAAGACGTCTTATAAAGCTCTCGTA
>JAULCD010145385.1:0-11101 GCA_032361085.1 Calliostoma canaliculatum
CTGAAACAAATGATCACAGTATAAGTTTTCAACAACACGAGGTGATTACAGATTAAGTCCAACTGAAATCAATTTAGCACTTTAAGGGTTGATAACAGTATGCTACACCTTAGTGTCAAATATTATTGCCAGCTGTTTCTATTTAAAGGCAACACTAATATTCTGTAGAGATTTACAATGTTTAGCTGTCTCATATTGACTCCAGTCAAGTGGTGGAATGACTTGTAGGTTGGTGGTTTAATTTTTCACCAGTATTGCACTTTAAAAAGCAATTAGTATTGCAAGTACTCTTCAGTCTGTCTCACAGTCCCTAAATCATGTAATTTTCTATCATCACAACACAGAATGAAATCCTATAGCTTCAAATTATGCAAGTCTAGACGTTTCTTGAATTTAAGCAATTCCTTCTTTTTTGAGTATTTTATCATGATAATAAACTTTTCAGATACTGTGCATCAATCTACTTATTTTTCCCCTCTGTGTGTTGTTGATAGTGGTAGAGTAACAGATTGGTTTGTTTAAAGTCGATACTTTGTGTCTGAGTAGGGTTCATGTGTTGAAATGCAACATAGTAATTTGGTATTCATTGAGCTGGCACCTTTAAGTATATGTCATTAGTTGAAGTCTGGGTTAAGACAAGCAGACACACAAAACAAGCTACACACACATAACCCATTCCCTCAGTGATTAAAATAGACATAAAGGTCTTAAGTTCACAGATTTGTGCTTGGAATGAGTTTAAAGTTGGGATTTGTTGCTCACTAACCTATCCTGTTGTGGTTTAAATGAAAGAGCTCCCAAAGGGAGCTCTTTCAAACAAATCACCACAGGAAAGGTTTTCAGCAGCTCGAGTTTGAATGTGAGAAAGTGATAATGATTATGACTAATCAACATCAAATTAACATGATGAGTCCAACAGATGATACCACATGGCATCTAAGGGTTTAGGCGTGCAAGTGTTTAACCCTCAATGTGCTAACTGTAGCATAAGTCTATTTCTGTGTCCAGGTCCTAGTATAAATAAGCTGTTAAAAATCCTGTGAGAATTTCTTATAAAAAACATCACCACAGGGTAGGTTTTCAACAGCACAAGGTGGCGACAGTTTTTAAGTCATGTATACCCTAATTCTGTATTCTGAGGGTTAATACCTATGCACTGAGTAAAGTAAAGTGAGATATTGTTCAGCATGGCTTTGGGCAATATTACAGCCATTAGCAGGTGTAGAAAATGTTATGATTGAGAAATTTGTTATGCTAACATATGGTGTGTAATGCGAAGCATTTTCGTTTTATTGCATCCTTTTACTTTCGGTACATTTCAATGTGATAATATAGTACATTGCACCTAACTGCACTCACTCAATCACTCATTGTCTAATAATTATCTCCTGTAAGCCAGTATCATCAGGCTTCTCCCTTATTCCCTTTTTCATCTAACTTTAGTGTGTTAACATTTAAAGTGCTGAGCCCAATTGTATGCAATGTATTGTCACAATTCTGCCAAAAATAAGCTGTTAAAACATATCCTGGGGTAATTTGCTTAAAAGAACTCCTACAGGAGCTCTTTTAAACAAATAACTGCAGGACAGGATATTAATAGCACAAGGTGGTCACAGTTTTAAAATCTACTAAACCTTATTCTTGTCTTGTCTTGTAGACGGAGATTTCAGTTGCCCTTTTCAGCATAGCTGTTCTCAGACCCCCTATTCTGTAATGTAATTGCTATATATCTGATTGCCATGAGATAACTGAAATACTGTTGAAAATAGAGTTACTAATGATGAAATTAAACTCTTAATCTTTACTATTTATAAACATGACATAAATGGGAAAGTAAACAATTGTAAATAGCCTTTAGGGCAGCTTTAACATGAGCAAAACTTCTTTGGGCTATTGGGCAGGTGCTTTTTTCCACTTCAAGTTACACCCTAACTCTCTCACTTACTAGTATTCCGTTGCATGTACAGCTTTAGAATCTATACATCCAGTAACAAAAAGTTAGTTTGTGTGCTAGAAATAACAAAATAAATGGTGTGGTAGCTAAGTGGATGGCTCATCTGCCTAATGATATGAATTTTATACAGCTTACTGCCTTTCAATTTTATAATTGTCCATAGTCAATATATTGTGCCACTATTATATTACCATTGCATTTGTGATTAGTGGGATAAGTGAAATAAAACCTTATGTTCCCTTTGAGTCAATCAAACTTAATCTAAATATTGTGTAAATGTGTTTTTGTCTCTCATCTGTTGAAAGTTGAAGTTGATTTTTTTAAGTACAAGTGATATTTGTTGATTTAGGTGTTCAGTGATCAATCTAAAAAGAGCTCCTTTAACAAATTATCATAAACAGCACAAAGTTGTCAGAGCTTCATATTTTACTTGAATAAATAAATTTCGCCCTTTCAAGGTTAAGGACTTATAAAAAAAATTTAACTCGCTCAAAGCACAGATTTTCATCAGCTCAGGATGGTCACAGTTTTTTATCCAACAGAGGTCAGCACTTTCGAGTGAAACATTTCCTATTATAAAATACAAGGTGTTATACTTAAGTATGTAGGATTTATCAGATGGTAACCATGCTGATTGTAGGTCTACCATGTGAAGTGAAATATGTACTTGAGACCTGAAGGAGGTCACTTCGACCTGTCGCAGGTGTAATCATTGTAAGCCTGCTGGCTTGTGGCCGTGGGAAGTCTGATTGACGGAAATTGGGACAAGGAAAATTTGCTCGAGTTCATATTTGTGCTTGTTACTTGTACAAAAGAAAATTTAAAAGTTTTAAATGTAATTTGAACTGAAATTCAATTTATTTCTTTAGTTACATGTATTCATTTTTCTTACATTTACATCAGAACACAGTGTTAACCCTTATAGTGCTAGTGCCATATTTGTCAATTTCTGTGTGCTGTGTCCAGCATGAAAAAAACTGTTAAAAAATAATCATGTCGTCATTGGTTAAAAAGAGCTCCTGAAAAAGCACTTTTAAACCAATGACTACAGGATGCATTTCAACAACACAAGGCGATCAGTTTTAAATCCACTAAACACAAAATCAATTCAGTGCTACAGAGGTTTACATTATAAATCTGGTTCATATAATTTGCTCTTATCAAGAGTATTTTCCCATAAATTTTAGAATGATTCAATTCATTAGGGTTTTTAAAAACCCTGTCTTTTGTTAATTATTTTCTATTGAACATTTGCATGATTAATATTTTAAATTTTATCACCTATTCATTGCAGTGTATGCTATTAATGACTATTACAACATGCTTTTGATGTAGCTGACATTGCAACAGGATTTTGTCTTGAATAAGCGACTTCTGAAGGGCAGTCATTGATTATTCCATTTATGTCATGAAATATCAATATAATTTGTCTGTCAGTGCTGTATTTGGTTCCAGTTTCATCAGAAAATCAACTGGAAGTTTCAGGACTTGTAAAAAATTATTTATAAATGTCATGCTATTTATGTTGAATCTATGACTGAATTACCATAACAGATGAAAAATAAGTTGTAAAATATACTTCATGACATTTGTTTTATGTATTATTATTACTCACCTCATACATGTTTACTGTCTTGGTTGGCTTGAAAAATGGACTCATCTTTTACATGAGTTCTATTATTTTGACTTGCTTTTTAGTGAACTAAATAGAAGCTTGACTAATACATTAGATCAACTTGTTCCCAGTTACATATGGTAGATACACTATTTAATAATGGATTAAAAATCTAAGGAGGCACTATTTAATAATGGGTTAAACATCTGAGTGGTCCTGAGATAAGCATGATGTTGATATATCAGGAGACAAGTGTCATCATACGAGAGCAAATGAAAATGTTTGTGGGCTTCATCATGATCTTTTTGGACTTCAATACACTTATTCCAGCGATGTTCCAGCTTTTTTCTATTATTTTTGGTTTGTGGAAAGAAGCCTTCCACCTCGTGGCTCCTACCTAGCTATTTACGACAGTCATCATCATCATTTGTAAACAATTTTGGGAATAAATGAAAGTTTAAAGGTGCCAAATTGAGTGGTAAGACATGTGGAAACAGTTCAAAGCTGCAATTTGCAGCCACCTTTACTCTTGAGGTGTGTACAAGTGCATTATCCGAAGTAATAGCACACCTAAATGAAGCTTTCCTTTGCAATTTTCCTTCATAGCATCTTTTAAACTGTATAATTTATCAGCATGATACTGTACATTGATCAGGTGACCTCTGTCGCTGGTGGATCATGATGATGCCTCAACCCTTACCAGTGATAGAAGCTAACTGTTTTCATCCACTAGTCCTGATAATGATAACATATAGAAAAGTACCCAGAAATTTGAATATTCTACTGGTCCTCGGGATACCTTAACTATTGGTTACTTTGGCTCCGGCTGTAGGACTAGTGCCAATTTCTATCCCTGCTTACACTGCCAAGCTGGACATTTGCCTGTTCAAATGTCAAAATTCCGATATAAATAAGCGTGTAAAAACATATCCTGTGATAATTTGTTGAAAAGAGCTCCCACAGGAGCTCTTTTCAACAAATTATGACAAGATATGTTTTTTCAACAGCACAAGTGAATCAAAGTTTTATGTCCAACTAGTTTGGCACCCAAAGGGTTAACAATTCCAAAATGTTCACATGTGATAAGTTTTTGACCAATGTTGTAAAAGCAAATAAATGACACATTGCCAAAAAATTCAATCTCAGTTTTAGATATTTATGTACATGTACGTATCAAGACGGGTCACGTATGTCTGATCTCATAACTAAATGTGTCTGCCTGATCGTGTAACTAAATGTGTCTGCCTGATCGCATAAATAACTCTGCCACCAGGCGAAGTTCACTGATCGGGTACGTCAGATGGATGGTAATTGTTAAAGAAACAACTGATAAACAACTTTAGTGTCTTACCTTGAACTTTGTTTTGAGATTCAAAATGACGATAACCTCTGTATAAAATTGTTTTAAAAATGGAATGACATTAACTTTCCTCTTGTTAATTTCTTCTTATTCCAATGACTCCAGCTTATAGTGTTTAGGCTTGACAAATTCTGAGATATTTAAAAGCATGCTCAGTTTATGTCAATTTTATGGAAACACGTCATGTCAAGCTTATCATTCAGGGTTTTACAAACTGTAGATTGATTGGAGCATTAAGGAAGTTTTATGGGCAACAAAGCGAGGCAATCATCAAATATATCATATATATCGCTGATCAACATGATACACAATGCTATCCCATACTATGACCTTTTCATTGAGTTTTCATATCTCAACACTTATTGATTTGTACGAATGGCATTTTGTATAATATACCTTCTATGGTCTCACATGTTTACATCAACACTGTTTGTACTGTTCAATTGGCATTTTAGAATTTGGCAGATGCATTAGGAACGAAAATCTTCATGGATGACAACTTATGGCGTTATGAAATGAAAAGACGAAGCTCATTTCATAATGAGCTTCGTCCTTTCATTTTCAAAACTGTTCCATATATTGTCACAAATTGTTTTACAAACATCAAGCAAGTGGTGAACTTTAGCTGTTTAGGATTTTTTTGGGGCCGATTTCCATGGAAATGAGAACGGGGCTTGGCGGGGCGGGAAAGGGCAGGGCAGAGCGGGGAAAGGGCAGGGCAGAGCGGGGAAAGGGCAGGGCAGAGGATATGGATGACCCTGTCTTCTTCTTGTCTTCAGAACACTGTGACCCTGTCTTCAGATAACCTCTATCAGTTTGAACTAGGAAGGAAGGAGGAGGGTATTTAATTTTAGCTCAACCCAGCATAATGTATAAGGCTACAGATTTTATGATTTTACCTCCTATGTCAATTTTTGTCGAAAGTCAAACTTAATAGCTTTGGAAAATGTATTGTGCAATTATTTGTTTAAAACACTCCCAATAGGAACTTTTAAAACAGGACAGGTTTTTAAAGCTTTCAAAGAAATGAGCACTGGCTAGATAATCAGCAGCATGGATTGGTCATAATTTAAAACCCAACTAACTCAAATTTAGCATGTAAGGATTATTACCTGCAAAACCTTGGACTTTAGAATATCTTTTTATTTTTAATAGGTCACACATGTATAAAATTTTGATATTCAAGTTTATTTTCGTGTAATATAATAATATAATAATATAACCTCAAAACATTTTGTTCACAACTGTTTCTGAAAGTAACCTTTTTTTCTACCATAAAAAATGCTTTTAGCATTTAATGGATTAACAAAGCCTGTGTGCAACTTCGTGACATTGAAGTTGTATGTGTGGTGGGTGCTACCAATAGAGCTGAACAAGCTCACTTTTCACAAACACCAAATGTCTTCATTGAATTTCATTGATTCATGCATGCAACTTTCATATCAACATTGCCCTCTGTGTCCAATGACAAATTGGACCTGAAAAATTAAGAATTTAGATCATACTATGACATTGATGTTTTTTTAATTTTGAATGAATTTGATTTATGTTGATGTATATATTACATTTATCAAGTGCAATTCTTCAGTTGATAAGGCTTGTAAATCAGAAAGTGATAAATCTCTGTAGATTCATTTAATATGTGCATTATAGGTAGACGTTGACATGTTGATAAAGCACAGATGTGACATGGTGACAGTGCTAACCTTTTCCTGACAACCAATCACTCTGGTCAGTTTGACCTAGTGAACAAGACAATGTACATGCTTGGAAGAGATATTGCCATAGATATTCAGATTGCTACATCGATATAACTGCAACGTAGTAGTTCTGTCTCTTTTCCTACACCACAGGACTGAGGAGTTCCTTTGGACTGCGCCATTACACCATTCACGCATAGAAAAATGAAATTGCGCAGTCAAGTTTGAAATTCGAATTTGAATGTGCAATTTTATAATTTCTAATTAACGGTACTGAAACAAGATTTGGAACAAAGGTGCACAACAAAACAAGCAGACAGGCTGTGGGCCTATGTACCTGTTTATCTAAAGTAATTCATAATGCATTTCTCAAAGGTTATGGGTTCATAAATCTAATACACTCTAGGCCAGTGAGTTTGATTGACAAATGCCATTTGGCTTTGTAAAGAACACAGTTTACAACAATTTTGGTGTCTGTAAACTAAACTTCACAGCTTGTGAAGTTATAGCACCTTGACAGCTTTATAATATAGCAGCCTGAAGTACACTCAGGGATTTACTAGACCCAAAATCCTGTGTCCCATATGCATGAAATTTGACAAAGAGCGCAGAAATATTGAGGTGTGCGTCCAAAGGGGGCGTAACCAAAAAACATCAGTGTTCTTGCTGGCTTTAAGGTCTGTCTACCATTAAACTAACACTGTTTGTCGGTTCCATTAACATTTTTATAGTACCAGATAATATATATCGGAAATCTGAAAATACATCAAGGAAGCTATGTCAGAGTGGGACCCCCAAATTATAGCCTAGTACCCCTAAAATTCTAAGGGACTCCCAAATTTATACATTGAGGTAAATCCCTGCCACTGAAAGTAATTGAGGTTCCCTGGTGTATTTTCATGTAACAATTCTTACAAGTATAAAACCATCCAACTATTAAAACTTATCTAACCATGCATTTGATAATCCTTAGGTGTGTTTAAGATCACAAGGTGGTCACAGTTTAAGTCATTTCTTTGAGGGACATATTAAAGTGGTAAGGCATGATTCAGGATTTCTTTAATGTCAACTTGTTTGTAGGTTTGTTTACAACGTTTCGAGGTGTATGCTTCTTTCACCTGATAAAGGAGCAAGCATATGCCCCAAATGGTTGTGACGATATGTACAAACAAAAGGACATTTAAAAAATCCTGAATTGTACCACTGAAATCTTTTCGGTATTCTAAGATTTGAATTGTAATTGTTTATTGACTGTATTCAGTGTCCTTTTCTGTTCCGCTTGCAGAGCATTTCTTGTAGAATTTCTAACAAAAGACAACACAGCACCTTTTTCCCCATTCATCTCCTTCTTAAACAGTCGGCTAAAAACATGGTCCAAACTCATTTTATTTTAAAAAAAATGATTTTCATGATTTTTCTTGTTAACCAACTGATAAAAAATGAATGGCCGTTTTCTATAATGGGATAAATTGGTTGTCTATTTGGTGAAACATCCATTTGAACAATTGAGTATAAAAAATAGGTCATTATTCAAATAAGTGGTGCACCATTCATTAGATTTATGCCTGCTGTGTCTTACTATCATTAGTTCCAATTGGCTATTTCCGTAGCATGGTTTACTAGTGGAAACATACTGTGAAGCATTAAAGTAATATATTATTTCTTGGAGCACTAGATTGATTTTAATGGGACTTAAAACTGAGATCACCTTGATGTAATTTGTGGTAATTATTGGGATTTTACTTCAAATTAGGGTTTCAACTGTCTGTATGAGTTGAGCATGAGATGATGAAATTGACAAATATTACACAGTGCTCTGAGGGCGACTTTTTATCTCCATTCTTCTGAAAAAAAGACACTGGACAAACTTATTTTAACACCATGCCTTGTTCCACAAAGCTCTCGTAAGGCTAAGATGTCTTAACTTCCATCTTGGCAAATATAGTAATAGTATAGAGTGCTAAGATGAAATTTAAGACATCTTAGCTTAATAAAAGATTTGTGAAACAAAATCTTACTCTTACCCCAGCATTCTGTGGATGTATGGTACATTAGAAAAAATACTGCCTTAGATCAATCTTGGCTTACGATAGTTTTGTAACAGGCCCCAGAACATAATAGTGAAAAATTAGTTCATGATACCTAGATTAAAGAATAGATATAAAACAACTTCTTTATGAAAGGTCAAAGCTTATCGTCTATCTACGTGGCAGGATATGACTTCAGAGAATGTGTGTAGGTTTGTAAAGGATGTATATTGATTAAAAATGGTTGGCTTCTGGGTTTTTTTAACCCTTAAAGTTTAGAACCCAAAATTTGTCAATTTCAATGTCCAAACTCCCAACAAAATAGGCTGTTGTAAAACTTTCCTGTAATGATTTGTGTAAAAGAGCTCCTATAAGAGCTGTTTTATACAGATTATTACGGGAAAGATTTTTAACAGCACAAGGTGGTAACAGATTTTAGTTATACTCACCCCAGTTCAGCACTGTAAGGGTTAATGAGAAAAATTCCTTCAGTTCATAGACATAACTATCGGTAATGTGTTTCTGTACTTGTATCCCAGATGTTCTGACATCAGATCAACTTAGATTAAGATCAACTGAGATCGAAGCTATACATTCAAGGTCAGTCTGAGAATTAAATACAATTTTTTATTAAACCTTCAACCTTAATGGGCTCTTAAAAACCCATTTTGTGGTAATTTGTTTAAAAGAGTTCCAGCAGGAGCTATTTTAAATAAATCACTACTGGATAGGTTTTCAACAGCACAAAGTGTTGTCATATTTGATCTTTTTAACCCCAGTTCAGGGATAACAGAACAATATATTGAGTTTAAAAAAAATATTATATGAATTAATATTTTGTTGTTGAAAATTCACACCATAGTGACCTACTGTCTCTCAAAAGCTTACCTCTTCACATAGGATACAATGTGTGTATTTATTTCTTGAAGCATTCTGTTTAGAAACTTCATCAAAAACATGTAAGCTGTTCTCTAATCTCAGGCTTGTCAATTTTTAAGTGTAGAATTACCACGGCCAGAGTCAGTGTTGGAATTTAGAGATAATTCTTTGATCATATAAGTTTTAATCAACGTTAACACTTGCAGTATTCATGGCAATGTTTCTTTAGTTTTATTGTTCAATGTCGAGTCTAAATAGGCTGTTGACAATCTGCTTGTGGTATTTTTTCTTAAAAAGAGTTAATAACCTGTAAAAGAAGCTCTTATAAAATAAATTGTGGACCAATTAACATTGAGAAGATGATCAGGCCAAATGAAAACAGTGTTGTTGTTCTAATTACCCATCCTTGTATAGAAAATCGGTGCTGACCCTAACTTTTTGTGTGTGTGATGTAATGGCTTATATTATATCGTCTGCTTCTGCTGCAAACCTCGCCGTTAGTGGCTGTAATATTGCCCAAACGGCGTAAAACAATAACTCACTCACTCACTCACTCTGCTGCAAACCAGTTTTTATCTTGTCAATTATATGTCAAGAAAAAAATTGTAATAAAAAAGATTTCTCTACCTACCGACCCCAAAATTTGATCGGAACCACAACATTTATTTCGGGAGGCCTCAAGCCTAACAGATGTTGTAATTGAGACTGCATTATCTATAAAAGTGATTCTACTATTTTTTTGTGGTTGAGTTCTAGGCACATAGATTTTTAACCCTTACCGTAGAACTCGCATATATATGCGATCAGTCAGCTATTCCTGGTGGCGGCATTGCTTACGCAACTAACCAGGCATAGTTAGTTAATGAGGTCAAGCATGTACTGGACCCGCTGTTAGTGTGGCAGGACTCGAGTAACTCGGTCGCGGTAAGGGTTAATAGTACAAGCTCGCCACAGTATTACGTCCTTTGAAAATTAGTTCAAGCACTACAAGGGTTAAGTATACTCGGAGTCAGAAATAAAGGAACCCCTGTTTGTAATCAAAATAACATTTATTGAAAATACGTATGTTCTGTTAACTTGTTCGGTGCAGTCAATATCTGGTATGACCACCACGGGCCCTGATGCAACAACGACATCTGGATGGCATACTCGCTATGATGCGACGGATTGTCGCCCTTGGTATCCGACGCCATTCGTCCTGGAGTGCGACAGAGAGTTCATCAAGGTTAGCTGGCTGATGCTGTCGTGAATAAACTGATCTGCCTAAAACATCCCACACATGCTCGATGGGACTCATGTCTGGAGATTTGGGAGGCCAAGGAAGTGTACGAACACCCTGTTGTGCAAGGAAGTTCACTGCAACACGTGCCCTGTGCGGTCTAGCATTGTCATCCTGAAACTCAAACTGCCTTCCAATCCTGTTGGCCATAGGAACAACCACGGGTCTCAAAATTTCATTCACATACCGCTGGCCAGTGAGGTTGCCAGGAATAATGATTAGATCTGTCCTCCTGTCGTACAAGATCCCTCCCCAGACCATAACGCTTCCACCGCCAAATGAATCGT
>JAULCD010145496.1:0-11101 GCA_032361085.1 Calliostoma canaliculatum
TAAGGGTTAAAATAAATCTGAGAGACTTTGTATCAGTTAATAGAATCTAAAATAGATGTTCATATATTTTCTTGTTCTAAATTCTCAAGGCTATGCATGCTATTTAACTTCTTACATATTCAATAACATATAGCAGCTTTTCTAAAAATAAATAAAATTTTGAACTTAAGAAACACCACAAAACTCAGTGTTTTATTCACTTGTAACAGGTCACAAAAGTAATAATTGTACCAGGGCCCCTTTCCTCAAAGCGATCTTAAGCTAAGTTGATCGTAAGTGCTAATATTTAAATTTGGTACACGGCTGCCGTAGCACAAAGATCTATCTCTGCGCTACAACAGTTGTAAGCCTGTGATAAAAACTCCACGGGACATTATTTTTTAAATCACTTATGTTCAACTTGGCCTAAGATCGTTTTGAAGAATAGGACCAAGGAGATTTATCAACAGCTTGAGAACTTAATTATATCATCTCTTCACTAATACTGCTGGACAAGCATAAGCACGACATGTTTCCTTGAAACAGATACCAGAATTTGTTCATGGGGTTTCAGAGCAACAAACCGTATCCATTCATTAATTTGTGAGCCTATTCATATTGTTTTATCTCCACATTAGATCTTCAAACCTGTTCAGTACAAGGTCAAGCAAGTAGTGAAGTAGTGCCTTTGCTATTTGGGAAATTTTGAATATTTGTTTTCTGTTGTAATTCCAAATTTGTTTACAGAACTTTGTATAAAGAACACACACATAAACCGGTGCATTTGGCTATTTCATTACCCCCCCTCCCCCCTAAAAAGAGGGGGGTGGGGTATATAGGTTCGAGCTCTGTCTGAAACAATGTGGACCAATTTTCTCAGAAACTGTTGTAGATAGGAAGACCAAATTTGGCATGTGGCTTTACGACATGAATAACTAAGTGGAGTTGAAAAATGGGAACTGTGTTACTATCTTTTGCTGAGTTACTTTTGTTAGTTGTTACTTTTTTTCTATTTTTAGGACTTAATGCATGACTCCATGATTACATATTACAATTCTATATTTAAATATGATGACATGATACTACCGGTATTCAGCTATGAGATGATGCTTCATTTCTTTTTGTGTAAATTATGAAATGGTTGCCAGTATAAATATGGAACATTGTGGCAGGGACACTGATGACCATGTCTTCTGGGTTTAACAAATAAAATAACAGGAAATTTTTTTTTTTAAATATTATTTTCTGTATTAGATTAAATTAAGAATCAAACGAGAGTGTGGTTTAATCATGAGAGAAAACTGGTGTCTTTTATTATTTGTTATTGATCTGTTTTCATGGAAACATGTTTGACTTGGTGATTGGTTTTCAGAAAAGTCCTAAAAAATGAATATTTCTGATTGAAAAATGATAAATATTCTTAACTGGTGTCTATTCACTATTGAATAATTTTGAAGTTCTCTGTATCTGGGTAAGATACCAATTGTGTCTTTGTCTCGTTGTTCAAATATTTATTTGAACACATTGATAAAAAAACTGAAAGAGAAATGAGTGTATTGAAGTGCAAATCTTTTACCTACATTGTAAGTGTAACACTTGCAACACAGGTTTGAACTTCAGCGGGACAGAAACACCATCACCAACAAGAAGGAATATATTGACCAGTGGACCAATGGGATTGTGTTTTAGATAACTTTTTTACCTGCAATACTATGTATTTATTTTTTCCACTATTATTTCCATGTCAGGTTGAGGCTAAGTCCTAAGTTTTCTAACAGTAAAACTGTGTTTCAAGAATCATTATCGCTATTTCTTGCCTCCTTGCTATCCAAGCTGCATTCCTACTAACAGCCTCTCTCTGGTTATTTGCATGCTGCTTTTATTGAGACAGTACGACAACAGGAATACTAAACTCTGTTGCATACTCTGGCATAAAATTCCTCATGCTGTCTAACATTCTACTGCAAAACTGGAAAAACAGTGTATTATTTAGTAAGATATTCTAATCATGTGTGTAACAATTATTTGATATCTCACAATTTATTAAATAGATTAATTTGTTTTTAACATTTTATAATAAAAGATAGATGTTAAATACCCTAAAGTTTTTTTTATATATATTAATGTATATGTGTATATTTTGTGTGTATATGTTACTAAAATGTGTATTTTCTTGTGATTTTTCAGGTTTTCTGCCCACATTTGGACCATGTTTCATCAATTTATATGGGTCAACAAGAGAGTACTCAGATTTGCCTGATGAATATGAAGATCTAAACTTGGGAAAGGTGGTCATCTATAAAGTTTGCTGAATATAGAGTTTTTCTTCATTAGAAACACTGATAACTTACTGTTTTTCAGCTTTTCTTATGGTTTTTAAAGGAACATTTATTGCTGCATTTAGTTGTTGTTTGATAATACTCAAAACAAGTGAAAAGTTCCTTTGTGCAGCTCCTTTTATCTCAACATATAAAAGGGCTAGAAATCTATAAAAATCTGTTTAAATTTATAAGTGAAATGCTCTAACACAGTAACACTTTTGGTTCGCAGGTACCAGCCAAAGCTCGCAGGTTTCACTGCATCACATAACCCCATTGGCAATGCAGGCTTTCCTTCTGCAATAAACCTTGCCACCACAATATAACTGAAAAAAAATTGAAAATGGTGTTAAACCCTAACTCACTCACTGTTTCTCCAATTATATTGCACAAGGTCAAATGACATGACTTTGTCAACGGTTGCTTCCTCAAGATGAAATCTTCTGAGGATTCTGACTCTGCTTGTTAACTGACTGAGACATCAGCATTTAGATTGAAACTACTTATTTGCTGGTATGTGAACTGACTGAGACATTAGCATTCAGATTAAAACTACATGTACTTATTTGCTTGTATGTGAACTGACTGAGACATTAGCATTCAAATTGAAACTACTTATTTGCTGGTAGGTGAACTGACTGAGACATAAGCATTCAGATTGAAACTACTTATTTGCTGGTATGTGAACTGACTGAGACATTAGCATTTAGATTGAAACTACTTATTTGCTGGTATGTGAACTGACTAAGACATCAGCATTCAGATTGAAACTACTTATTTGCTTGTATGTAATCTGACGGAGGCATAAGCATTCAGATTGACATTGATAATGTGTCACTTATATTTTGTTAATGTTTGTTAGACTAAGTAATAAAAAACACATTACATTTGAAACACTAAAGAAGAATATAAGACACTTGCTTTTCAGAGGAAAAAAGATCCCAGCACATAAACAATCTGAAGTTTATGGCAGTGATAAGTCCCTACTCCTCACTACCTCCTCATTCAGTCAGACATTACAGTAGTGTTCTACATCAACCGTCGGGGTCTGATGGGGTCTGATGGGGTCGAGGCTGCTTCTGCTACTAGCCTTTCAGTCCTTTCATCTCATAGATTCTCTTAATCTGTCCTTCTGCGCTTGTCATATATCAGGAGTTCGAAATGTCATAGTTGATGCTTTGTCTCGGCCCACCAATCTGTCTCTGACAGAACAGGAATTGAATCGCAGGTCGTTCAGGGCTCGTGCAGACCAGCTGTGGAGACTCCTGGTGGATTTGTTCGAGATGCAGTTCAACGCCAAACTCCCAGTGTTTGTGTCTCTAGCAATTCCGTGGGAGGGGCTAAACATGTATGCTTTTTCATGGAAAAATTCAGGAACATGATCCAACATACGGCTACTTCTTGTGGCACCCCTATGGCCTGCCAAATCATGGTACCTGGATCTTCTGAAAGTAGCAGGCCACCCAAAGCTAAGACATTCGGTGTGCCAGGCCTACTTGTACATCTGCACACCAAGTCTTGCCATCCATATGTTGTCAGTTTCCAACTTCACACTTGTGACATCTTCAAAAGTCACTCCTAGCAAAAGGATACTCTTGGGAGGCTACAGATGTGGTAGTGAACGTCCATAGACGATTTACCCAGTCTCTATATGACGATAGGTGGAATTCTTTTTAGCCTTATGCCCATTCAAAGAAGTTTGACCCCACTAGAGCATCGGTGAACGGTAAAAATGGCACAGGTAAAAATGACACGGTAAAAATGGCACAGGTAATAATGGCACAGGTAAAACTGGCACAACTTAAAAAATACTTAAATAAATACCAGATATTAACATTGTTCAGATAAATTTAAGGAAAATTTGTTATAATGAGTATAATGAGTGTTTTCAATAACTCTAAAACACAGTGCATTTTATGTTGATATTTTCATTAAATAAAATATTTATTCAAGTTGTGCCATTTTTTCCTATTTTGTCACTTGTGCCATTTTTACCTGTGCCATTATTACTTTGCCACTTTTACTGTGCCATTTTTACCTACATTCAGAGCATCATTACCACAGGTTGCTGATTATTTAGTTTTTCTCAGACGGTAAGAAGCTCAAGGACATGACCCTTGGCACTTACTTGGTGACCTTGGTCTCGGTTACACTTGGTCCTTTAGGTATCAAGCTCTCAAAGCTACCAGAATTGCAAGCTCTGGTAAGATTTTGTAAGATCAAGGATGCTGGTCAGAAGTTTGGGCCTCTTCCTTGAAATCTAAACATTGTGCTCCAGCTCTTTGCAAGTAGTACCTACAAACTGTTGGAGGGCATGTACCATGAGTTGAGGACTCAACAGACACTCTTTTTGGTAGCCTTAGCAACAGCAGCCAAGTTTTTATGAAATCCACTCCTAGATAATGCTCAGGTAAGATTTGATCAGACAGCACCTAGTTCAGTTCACTTAGGACTAAGGTATGATTTTATAGCTAAGAGTCAGTTACCAGGTCAGGAACCTAGACAGTTCCATATTTCAGCACTATCATTCATTTTAGGTTTGCTTGACATTGAACATTTATCTTCGTGTTCTGTTAGGGCATTGTGTAGTTGTTTTGATAGCACCAGAATCAGGTGCAAGTTTTTAAACAGAATATTTATTCCTTTATCAGAGACAGGCTTATGCGGCAAATAATTTACCACCCCATCAGCTGCCAATCCCCATGAGGTACGTGCGTTAGCTTATACCATGGGATTGCATGGTAATTGTTCTTTGTTTACTATTATGCAAGGTTGTTTATTGAAATTCAATCATGTATTTGCCAGTCACTACCTCAGGACATATTGACTGTGGACGTGCAGGGCATCCAGCAGTTTGGACCCTTGGTTGTAGCTCAGCAGTTGAGTAATCTGCCTGACATTGAGTACTCCCTTCCGTGTTTCAGCCGGTACAGCAGAAACTAGTCAAGACATGCTCTCTTCCTCTGCGGCGGGCGATCCAAAAAAAGAGATGAGCTTGCCCTAATTGATGGATAAATAGCACTGTTGTAATATCAGAACTGAAATAAATGTGAATTTTTTGTGTAAAATTATAATTTATACTCATCCTGATATAACTGTGGCCCCACCCACTATCCTCCGGAAATATCATTTCCCTTAAGTTATATTATTTGTTTACTTTTAATAATAATATAAGACCTTAGTGAAGGTAAACAGGGGTTACATAAACGAGGAAGCCTTAAATTAAATAGGTGCAAGTCAACCCTCACTGTATATGATTGTGTGGTTGCAGGGTGAAGGTGTGGCGTACCGTGGACGAGCCCTGGTGGAACTTGTAACAGAGTTGGGAGAACTGCCTGAGAAATCAGTTGCAGATATTAACAGTGATGACATACTTCGTGTCCAGGTACAGTATGACAGACATTGACATAATATACTTCATGTCCAGGTACAGGACAGACATTCACATAACATATTTCATGTCCAGGTACAGAACAGACATTGACATGACATACTTCATGTCCAGGTACTAAACAGACATTGACATGACATACTTCATGTCCAGGTACAAAACAGACATTGACATAACATACTTCATATCCAGGTACAAAACAGACATTGACATAACATACTTCATGTCCAGGTACAGGACAGACATTGACATAACATACTTCATTTCCAGGTACAGAACAGACATTGACATGACATACTTCGTGTCCAGGTACAGAACAGACATTGACATGACATACTTCATGTCCAGGTACAGAACAGACATTGACATGACATATTTCATGTCCAGGTACAGAACAGACAATGACATAACATATTTCATGTCCAGGTACAGAACAGACATTGACATGACATATTTCATGTCCAGGTACAGGACAGACATTGACATTACATATTTCATGTCCAGGTACAGAACAGACATTGACATGACATATTTCATGTCCAGGTACAGAACAGACATTGAAATAACATATTTCATGTCCAGGTTCAGGACAGACATTGACATGACATATTTCATGTCCAGGTACAGAACAGACATTGACATAACATATTTCATGTCCAGGTACAGGACAGACATTGACATAACATATTTCATGTCCAGGTACAGAACAGACATTGACATAACATATTTTACGTCCAGGTACAGGATAGACATTGACATGACATACTTCATGTCCAGGTACAGGACAGACATAGACATAACATACTTCATTTCCAGGTACAGGACAGACATAGACATGACATACTTCATGTCCAGGTACAGGACAGACATTGACATGACATATTTCATGTCCAGGTACAGGACAGACCTTGACATGACATACTTCATGTCCAGGTTCAAGTGTTAGTGTAAGTGCCACAGTCACATTTTGTGATCACACACTTAGTTGGCTGTAGTGATTACTGTAGTTGAACCAAAGTTCAACGTAGTTATAAATGTAGTTAAGAAAGCTTTGATTGGTTCAGACCCCGATGGTCAACAAACTGTTATGTACCCAGTAATGACTGTCGACGTTGTGCAACAACAGGCAGACAGTTACGCATGGTTGATATCACACTCCACTGATCTTGTGTTGTGATAACAATTGTGTGAAATAACATGTCTTAAAATATTATCACTTTATTTGCCCTGTTGTATGCTGATGATACTGTAGTTCTCTCTTCGAATCCAAATGATTTACAATCAATGTTAGATGCTTTTCAACAATGGAAGCTCAAAATTAACATTTCAAATTAAACAAAATATTATATTTGGCGGTTCTAAAAAAGCATATAAACAATGTTTTAAAATTGAAAACACTATTTTGGAAAATGTGGACTCATATCACTATATCGGAATTACTTCACAAAGCAATAATAAATTTACAAATTCTAAACGCTTACTTGTTGAACAAGCCATAAAAGCTGTGAGGTTTTTTAAAAAGCAAAGTCGAAATTTAAACATACCACTTAACTGCCAGTTAAAGCTCTTTGATTACATGGTACCCTCTATACTTCTCTATGGATGCAAAGATTGGCTGTTTGAAAATATATTTTGTTTAAAATGTCTATTTACGCTTCAAGTATTTAACTTTATTAAGAAAAAATACAGCTAACTTTATAATTTATGGAGAGCTTGGTCGATACCCAGTTATTAACAGAGTTAAAAGTAGAATGATTTGTTATTGGGGGAAACTATTAACGGGAAAGGTATTAAAATTATCTCTTTTAATATATAAACTTATTTATAATGACCATTTTTTCGAAAATTTAATCAAAAATGAATAATGGTCATTAAGAAAACTCTCTACGCACTTGGTTTAAATATGTTTTGGACTCGCAAAATTTCCAAAATAACTATATGGTTAAAAACATGGTTAATACAAGATTAAAGGACATATTTAAACAAGAATGGTTATCTGACATAAAGCGTTCATCCAAAGGAGTTACCTATAATATTGTTAAAATCTACATTTAGAACCGTATTAAAATTCAGAACTTCAAATCATTACCTCTTCATTGAAACAGGCAGATGGAAAAAAGTTTCCTTAATTGACAGAATTTCTAAACTACACAGTATGAATGATATTGGTGATGAATTTAACTATCTCTTTGTTTGTCCTGTATTTGAAACAGATAGAAAAGAAGTTAGTTACCAAGTATTATCATATAATGAGTTGTGTTCTCAATAATAAGCAATCTGATAATTATGGTGTCATATAATGTGATAAACATGCAAATTAGGGTTTGCCTGAACTACTTTTGGTAAACTCCTAACTTCACTGTAGCGATCGAGCCCTACCGAATTAAAATCAACGTAAGAAAAAATGTTACGAGTTTACATTGGGGTTTCCTCTGTGCGATAACATGGCAAAACAGTTGCAATATGTTGTTTTTTGTCAGTAATAGACCTTCAGTAAGAATACATTATTTCAGGTATATGGAACCATACACAACCACAAAAACGACTGATCAGTGAAAAGTATGATAATTAAAATTGTAACGGTTGATCGAAGCGTAGAATATGAAAAATTTTGATTTTAAAGACTTTGACATGAATTTTTTATAGCGATAAAACCATTTTATTATAATCTACGCTTACCATACCTGTTGATAGACTGTCAAATTTCTCACATCTAAACCTGAATGTAGGCAAAAGAGCGTTTGATTACCATACCATTGTTTGACAAGCAGAGAAATCAACTAGTTGTTGCCCCGCATCGACCATGACACGACACACCCGCGACTTCGCGTTTTCTTTTTAAATAACACTTCTCAATTAAAATCAAGGTGTTTCGGTCTTTAACTATGGTTACTAAAATTAATTCCACCACGCATTGTTATAACCTAAAACTCATGGCTTATATGAAGATACTTGATCATACTTTTGCAATCCTCAGTCGAGTTATTGTGTTTACATAGTCTGACACCGAAGTAAAATGCTTTGGAATGTGCCCTTGACCTTCGTATGGAATTCCTTACAGTATTCATACGCTCTAACAAAACTGATTGAAACCAATTTGTATCTAAAGAACGATTTAAATTTAGTATGACATTATATGATCAAAAGATTATTACCCTGTGTTTGTGTGTGTGTATGTGTATGTGTATGTGTATGTGTATGTGTATGTGTATGTGTATGTGTATGTGTAAGTGTAAGTGTAGTGTGTAAGGGTGTGTTAGTGTAAGTGTTGGTAAGTGTAGTGTGTTAGTGTAAGTGTATGTGTTAGTGTAAGTGTGTGTGTGTGTAAGTGTATGTGTTAGTGTAAGTGTGTGTGTTAGTGTAAGTGTGTGTGTGTGTAAGTGTAGTGTGTAAGTGTGTGTGTAAGTGTAGTGTGTAAGTGTGTTAGTGTAAGCATGTGTAAGTGTAAGCGTTGGTAAGTGTAGTGTGTTAGTGTGTGTGTGTGTGTTTAAGTGTATGTGTAAGTTTAGTTTGTAAGTGTATATGTCTAAGTGTGTAAGTATAAGTGTGTGTATATGTGTACGTGTAGTGTGTAAGTGTATATATGTGTAAGTGCAGTGTGTGTTTTTCGGTAAGGGTAGTGTGTGTATATGTGTAAGGGTAGTGTGTATGTGTAAGGGTAGTGTGTTTGTGTTTGTGTAGTGTGTTAGTGTAAATGTGTGTAAGTGTAAGTTTAGTTTGTAAGTGTGTATGTCTAATTGTGTAAGTATAAATGTGTGTGTATTAGTGTGTAAGAGTGTAAGTGTATGTGTAAGTGTAAGTTTAGTTTGTAAGTGTGTAAGTATTAGTGTAAGTGTGTAAGTCTGAGTCTGGGTGTGGTGGGTGGGTGGGATCACATTTAAAATGTCATGCCCCTTAAAGATTCTACCCTGTTAACTAACAGGTGATGTATGAAATAATGTATGTCCATACTTCATCATCTGTATCACCATTTGTGGCAATAAACTGTGTTTCGCAATTCAATAATTTTCAATACCTCAAAATTTGTTGCAAAAAGTGGAGAGTATGTTCTGCCTCTTACCCCCCTTTCCTTCCTGTTTCTGTATAGCATACCACAAGGTGACAAGCACTGGAAAGTACTGTAAGGAAGCTATTATTCAGACAGATAAGTAATAAACAAAGATACTGAACCACAGCAGCACAGTGCTAGTTTATCACAAAGTTTGAAGCAGATGTGTCCCCTGGTTTATTGCTGGCTGATGCCCCTGATGACTTATTGTGTCCAATGAGACCTAAACACAGTCACTAACATAAGTACATTCATCTGTGTTTGTGTCCACAGAAGTTTATGCGACGACGCAAGTACCGTCTTCATGCTGCGTTTGTCAATGCAACAATGATCAACGCCGTGGATGCTCCTGTTGAGTTTGAAGTCAGCATTGGTAAGTGTAATGTCAATGAATCGGATGTAGGTGTTAGTTTTAAATATGAAACCAGAATTATTTTAATGGTCATAATTGCATTTAAATGGGTTTAACTATCATCTTTGTAACTAATACATGGCCTATTCAGTAAAACTATTATTAGCCGATATAAGTCGCAATAACCTACATCCCAAGAGGTTTGTATTTATTACAGGCAACTATGGAAACAAACTGGATGAAAACGTGGCACCATGTGCTTCAACCACCCAACCAACCAATGCTGTGTTTGATGGCTCGTCCTACTACTTTCTGCCGTGGGGCAACACAAAGCCATGTGTGGTGGTGGACAGTCACTGGGAGGACATCAGCTTCCGACTTGAGGCCCTCAACTGTCTTCTGCGCGTTATCATTGACCTTGTCAGTACATCCTCAATATATGTCTCTCAAACCGTTATAAATGTAACTGATTATTCTTCATTGATCCAATTTTTACTGTGTTTGAAATATGTATGCTTGTCTCAATGTTTTAGGAGGCCAATATTGAGAGAGTGAGAATTGGTATCAAAGCAAAGTTACCTGTACCTGAACTTGCCCAGTTGTTAATATCTCTTCTTGACCAGTTAGCACATGACTGTAGGTGAGTACTCTTCATGTTAACAGTAAGAGAGGGCACAGACTGAAATATGACTGTTTCTGTATTGTTATTTGTTAAATGTTCATTGTTTTTTTGTGACTTCTTTGGTGATTATGCGGTTACTATGGTGACTACAGTGGCTATACGGTTACTATGGTGACTATATGATTACTATGCTGACTATATGATTAGTATGCTGACTATATAGTTACTTTGCTGACTATGGTTACTATGCTGACAATACACTTACTAATGGGAACTTTTCGGTTACTATGCTTGCTGTATGGTTACTATGCTGACTGTATGGTTACTATGCTGACTGTATGGTTACTATGCTGACTGTATGGTTACTATGCTGACTGTATGGTTACTATGC
>JAULCD010145606.1:0-11101 GCA_032361085.1 Calliostoma canaliculatum
TGCTTCGCGGATAGCAAATCTCAAAAGTTGTCCGCCATGTTGCTCTCAAGGACCCTGTGAACTACCGCTGTTGGTCTTTAACCCTTTGAGTAAAGAACTGATTTTAGTAGGACTTAAAACTGACCTGTTAGTGCTGTCAATACCTATTTTGTAATTATTTATTTAAAATAGATACTTAAAATACTAACGTCATAGTTAAACTTAGTATTGTAAGGGTGAAGAGTCGGCCAGGTCCATGTCTGTGAGGTAACATACAATTGTCTAAACATTAGTTCAAAATTCCTTTAATCACCTCTGTGTAGGCCTGGAATTTATTTGATCCTCGAAAGCATCTGTTATTCTGGACCTCGTTTCACAAAGTCGCAGTGAACCAAATGACTTGAGTCATAGGTTTGAGTAACAAATGTCGAAGATCATTACAACTGCAGTTTTCAAAGAACAGTTTTGAGAGTGCATAATGTACAACAATATGGCATTTCTAAACTAAACCAATGTACCCTTTGATGGTGTTCTTTCACAGCAATCTCAGCAAACCTATCAGGCAAATTTTATGTTGATGTATCAAAACCAGTATATGTTTGTTTTAGTGTATACATATTGACAAAAACACCGTTTAAATATAAGTAGAAGTGAAGAATATATTTAAAAGATGATTACCCTTTTAAACAGCAACTTAGACAATAAGAAAACTATTTTCTGTCAATTTTGATTTCTTACCCAGCAGGTGTGGGACAAAAAACATAAATAAAAATTATAAACTTTCAGGCGGTCACTAACAAATAGATATACGTTATCTAGCATCTAAATCAAAGCCTCTATGTGTGTCGATTTCTAAGACGTCCTAGTTTTCAAAAATTCTACAACTAAAACTTCTAAAATGATCAGGTCAGTTTTCATTTCTCGATTTTACAAAGGCTATTATGTCGTTGCAATGTTTACTTTCCAAAAAAAGACCCAAGTTTTCCTTTGGAAAGTGAACAATTTGTAACGATTTTCACCCATTGGTCAAGTGTAGTCTTTAAATAGTCAACCATATATGAATAACATAGACAAAGAAACAATTGCAGAAAACATACCTGCCCCGTAAATTTTACTGTATTGCGGGTGGCTGGTTTGGTTCTCTAGATTTATTTGCGACCCTCTACCTTGTGCGCATGCGTACATATTTTCGTTCACAATTCGTGTCAGAATTAATGTTTTAAGTGTACATTTATTGACTTTCGTTGTTATTTCAATTTAAAGGTTTTGATTGACATGCTCTGTCTTGTATAACAATAACGCGTCTCGTTGAACATTAATAAACTTTACACATTTCCGATAATTAAAAAAGGTCAATATATGAAATTTTCTCATATTACCTGAACGTCACATTTGAGTATGACAATTCTTTATAGTTGATGTTTTTTATACCACAAAATAGTAATTTTGAAAATATCTTCAGATCAGCAACTGAATATGGAAGAACCGTTCATTTATAACTCTTATAACTCTGATGGTTTCAAGACATGTTCAAGATTAATAACGTTTGCCAATGGTACGTTGAACCCTGAATCATATGCATATACTTGAAATAAATGGGAGGGTGGGTGGGTGGGTGGTTTCGGAAGGGGTTGTCAATATAAAATACGTTTACAATCAACCGATTGAATAGCAGTTTTAGAAGTTTGGGGTGGGGGTATTTGGGGGTACCAGGGTACCAGAGTCAAATTGTCTTCAAGAATAACAATCTGCTTGTACATAAGGTACATTGCCTCAAAACGCAATAAGGTAGTCATCATTCATGTGTTTAATACTCTTACAATACAGGTTAGTTGATGTCTCTGGTAGTCACAAGTTACAGATTACGTTATATTATGTTTTCTATCTTGACGTTTTATAAGCTGATGAACTCAAACCCTTAATTAAATACTAAGTTCAACACTCGTCGCCTGTTCAAATGCAAAAAATTTATTCTTCAGTAATTTATTTTAAAAAGCTCTTTCAGAGACTATTTTAAACAAATTACCACAGGGTAAGTTTTCAACAACAGCATGTGATCACAGTTTTACGTCACACAGAAGTCAATTCAGCGCTGTAAGAAAACCGCTGAATACTGTCTTTACATTGTTCCAGTGATTGAATGCTAGAGGCTTTGATTTCTGTTTTACTACTGGAACAGCTCAAAATTCTTCACATGTTTTGCCCACTGTTTTCTCTTTTGTCGCTCTTTCTCAGTTGTGTGTGTGTGCAGGAACTTAACACCTGATACCAAACGTGAGTAAACGTCGTGAGACAGTTATTTTGCTAACCTTTTTATCGAGATGTTGATTCGTATACTATTCAGTGTGGCAAATCGATAAGACAGATATACCTTTTTAATGAATCTGTTCTGTCTCGGGGTTGTTCATTCCAGCCTGCCAGATCCTGGTATGTTTTCTACACGCCCTTATTTCTGGTATTGTTAATAGAGCATTCTCATACCTTTCACAGATAAAGAAAATTAGTATTTATTCTCCATTATTTTCTGAATACATTTGTATGATTCTCCTTCATGTGTTAGTATTCTTATTAAGCGTTCGCTGAACCAATGGCCAGTTTTTTGTTGTTGTTTTTCTCGGAAACATTTTGAAACTAGTTTATAAATTGTGTTACTTTAATGTTAAAGATATTATGTGAGATCAGTTTGGGCGAAGTGTTATCAGACTGAAGTGCCAGAAAAAGAGAGAGATATACATTAAGAACAAAATATATGACAGTAAAGTCGTTTTAGGATACAAAAACCATTCAAAAACCTATTAGATAGGGGACAAAATTCTTACTAAAACGTGTACAGTTGATGAAAAGCACATCGTATCAAAGTTTATACCAAAAATCAAATATGAAAAATAATACTTTCTGGTAGCGCTGATAAAGTCACCAAAAGGATATTATTTTAGGGCTGCTATATGTGTTTATTTAATGACATCCTTAGTGTTTCACCAATAAGTTAACAGTTTATTTGTCTACATAAACAAAATAATTTACTCTTGAAACATGTTTTTAGCATATTTACAACACTCAAACGCACCAACTTCTGTTCTCGGCATATAACTATCACACATCACTAAAACACACAACATACCGGGCAACGGAAACGTATGTTGATGTGTATCAAAACCAGTATATATGTTTGTTTTAGTGTATACATGTTTACCAAAAACACCGTGTAAATAAAAATAGAAGTAAAGAATATATCATAAAATTTGAGTACCATTCTTAAAAGCCACTTAGACAATAAGAACAATATATTTTATCAAATTTGACTTCTTACCCAACAGGTATGGAACAATAAAGTAAAATTAAAATAATAAACCTAGTGTCACGAGCGTGCAATTTAATTAACAGAGAAAATTAAAATAAACGTTCTCAACTTAATTAGAGGTATTTTACTGTTTATATGTTTTAAAAATTTAACAAGTGCTTAAATACGCTAACTTGGCAAGAAATATACATACCTGACTTTTTAAAAATGCATCTCCGTCCTGAGAGAGACTCTGTATGGATTGGTCGCTGCAGCCCCTTCTACGTTTTGAGATACTCTCATTGTGGGAACTTATATCAACATGGGTTTGGCATTTAAAGATCCCCATCTAATACTTTTGAAATGTGTATTTTGTTGGAGGTTGTTATTATCATGTGGCAAAAATTGATAATTATAAAAGCTAGGCGAATGACGGATGCCACTAGTAGGGCAGGGCTCGAACTTCGCGAACACCAGATGCCATCACAGAATTCCAGTGGTTCATGCACACAGCTTCTATATTTATTTTGCCAGAATGTCCAATGAAATCTGTCTTGATAGATAGCGATTTAGATTATTCTCTGGAGTTGATATTTTTTTTTATTAAGCTTAACATTGTAAGGGTGAAGAGTCGGCCAGTTTGTTAGAGGATGTGCAATTGTCTAAAACATTGGTTCAAACGAATTCGTAAGTGATCTGAACTTCCTTTAATGAAACTGTGTGGGCCTGGACGTTATTAGAGCCCTGGGCCCCGTTTCTCAAAGCGATTTTAGCTAAGTTGATCGTAGGGGCTAAAATATAACATTAGCTTACGACTGTCGTAGCGCAGAGATCGCTTTGGAACCGGTGCCTTTTCCAAATCGATCTTTGCTCTACGACAGTCGTAAGCCTACGATAAGAAACAACTTCACAGGACAGTGTTTAAAAAATCTTTTACGATCAACTTAGCCTAAAATCGTTTTGAGGAACGGGGTCCTGGTGTACGACGTTATATAAACTATATAAGAGGCTTTCAAAAACCAATCTCAGTGCCGTTTTACAAGGTTATCGTAAGGTTAATATGTCGTATATGACGTCGCTGGGTCAGTAGGTTTACACATGTTAATAGTTTGTAAACTGTACACTTTCGAACTCATAATTTATGAGACTTTTCGGTAACCGCGGGCATAATGACAGATTAATATATAACCCTGACGAGGACAGTTATATTAAATCATCGTTTGGCCGTAAAACATTGTGGTAGAGGGCAACATCTGTGGTCAATTCTAATCTCGACAATTTAGATAGAAATATAACTGAATCACCACACCTTGCTCCAGTTCAAACAATAGAATCCGTAGATCATGTTTCAGTTTGCTAATATACTATAAACTTTTGTATGGGAAATCAACATCGTGAATGTCTTGCCTTCGCCGGCACGGCCTCCATACTTGTGCCATCCATAACGGGACCACTTTGGCTGTCACCTTAAAGTCCTGACCAGTGTTTTATGAGCTCGAATCAGTTATGGCGTTATTGTCACACTTGGTAAATGGCTTTAAGTTTACAAATGCCAAAAATGGTTGTCAACTGGGCGACTTTCCAAATAAACACTTGTTTAGCTTACAAATACCAAAATTGTTGCAAACTGGACACGTTTACACTGGACACGATCTTGTAAACCATATCACTTGGACAATGCTCAACTCGTTGTAAACTAGGCATTGTCCAAAGAAAAACAAGTTTTTCTTTGGACAATGCCTACATGTAGTTTGCAATGATTTGAACTTTGGTCAAGGGCCATGTTTTGCTGGCTTTTCGAAACGCGGGTCGGATAAGTGATGAGAAAATAACTAGTGTTTGATTCCACTCCATACATGTGACATCATCAGGTCGTATCGTGAAACGGAACCCTGTAAGTTTATCCTCACAAGAGGGGTCAATAAGCAAACGCCCAACAAGAATGGCGTTGAATACCAGTTTCTGTGATGAATCATCTTACGTCATTTGCCCATTGTCGAGCAGGGCGTGCATTGAAAGATGAGGAGGTGTATATCTGCTAAGGACAGTTGTGTTGGCTAATCAATTGCCTGAGTACTAACTTAACTCACAGCTGTGAACATAATACCATCACACTGAAAGCATAGCTTGCAAAACGCTTGCGATTTGATGTATTTTAACAACGCAAACGTGTTTTTTCTTCGTTTAAAATACAATCAGTCTCAGACAGTGAGGTTTTGTTTGTTCACCAGTGGGTTTAATTTTTGAAAACATTTAAAGGCAATAAGGCCTTTTATTTTTTATTTGTTGGTTTCAGGCGACTTTGAAAACGGCAAAAATGAGAGTTTTTTTAATTGCCGGCGCTTATAATTTCGACGAAATAAAATTGACTTAATTCGGTGAACTCCAACATAAATAGGCTGTTCAAAACCTTTCTTGTAATAATTTATGTAAAAGAGCCCCAAAAAGAGATCCTTCACACAAAATATTACAGGAAATGTTTTCAACAGCACTAGATGGTAACAGTTTTTAGTTATATATACCTACAGTATATTTCAAGGGATTTTCTAATATATTTTGTTTTTGACCACCTTCATTAATATTTTAAAGAACTTATATGTTCATGTTTTTTAGACCACCTACACGAAATTTAATCCCATATTTAATTTAAACCAACTAATAAAAAATTAAAGGCCAAACTAGTACATCAGGCATCGACCATGCATAGTGCTTCAAATTGCAGGATGTGTTGTATTCTTTACACTGGTTGTAATCTCTTAACAGAAATAATTGCCAACTTCTTTCTACGTATGTTGACGGCGTTTCGGGGTATATGCTTGCTCCTTCTGAATGTCAACTTCTTTGAACGTTTGTTTCGCCGTTTCAGGACATCTTCTATATACGTGTGTTCATGAGCAAGCAATGCCCCGAAACGTCCTAATCACACGTACAAAAAAGTTGACATCCAGAATTCCTGAATTATGCCTTATCACTTCTAAATGCCCCTCAAAGAATTGATCTAAGCAGAAAGGTAAAAATTTCCCTCATTACTCTTGTAAGATAGCCCGGGGGATACATGCATTAATCATTGACAGCGAGAAATATTTGTAAGGCTTTTACAAACCCTATTACCAAATGAAATAGACCACTCAAAAATATGGAAATAACGCTACTCAAAGAATTTATAATAAGGTATGGATGCACATCAAATCGATACCAAAAGCTGAGACTTGTAACACTGGACAAATTGATACAAAACAACAAAAAACAATGCTGAAATTATTATGTATTATGGACATTTAATATCACTATATATTGGAAAGTAAAAATAGACATTACTGGAATTGTCCTGAATACATTAATATAAGTAAGGTTTGCAAAGGAACAATGTCATGTGCTAGCAAATGTTCTACACTATGAGGACAAAAAAAATATTGGGATCAGAGTATAAATAAAAGTTTTATGAGTATACAGTATGTTTTTGATAGTTATTCAGTTCTGGAATATGGTACTTGACAAGAATGTATTTGGTTTAATGGCAGTTATTTTAAGTTACTTTTTGTTTACGCCAAGTTATACCTTGAATGATTAACGACTTCAGGTAAATCAAAAGAAGGCCACTTAAGTCATTTGTGTATATAAAACTACTTAAAACTGTTTATCTTCATTTAATTCATTATTTAAAACTGGAGAAAAAACACCACCAACAACAACAATAATATCAATAATAATAATAATAATAAATACATATTTTCTTGGCAGATGATATATTTAGGCTAATCATAACCTGTGTGTTAATTACACTTTGCAAAACTCTATCAGTTGTATACATTTTAAAAATAGAGAAGTACCTACAAACACGTAGGATTCATACGAATTATATCAGATCATTTGAGGAATTGTCAATATTTCAATTCAATATTAGATTAAAAGCAGAACAAAAGGACATAATACTATGCGTTTTAACATATAGAGTGATGAGCTCAACATTTGACAATTTCTAAATTCTAGTAAAAATTAGCTGTTGAAAACAAACAAGGTGATAAATTGTTTAAAAGAGTTTCTATCTGGTTTTCAGCAGCACAAGGTGGTGACAGTTTTAAGTCCAACTAAAATAAAAAGGGTTTAAAAATATATTTTCCTCTTCAGTTGAGGTATTCTAGTTCGTGTTAGCCCTACCATTACAGACACGATTTGATTTAGTTCACAATGCCAATTATTTTAGGAAACTGTGCACCTTTCAAAAATCGTCTTTCTCAGGAAAGTACAATGCGCCCCTAAAATGTTGAGCATGATGGTGTGTGATTTAAGGTAAAATACAGTTATTCCATTAAAAAAGTAGGGGATAATTGGTTTACAAGTTTTATGAAACGGAAATTGTGAACCCAAACAAATGACGACAAAACATTACGGGAACATTTGTCAATTTAGTACTACCGGTGAAGCACAGATATTCCATACTAAAGGCAAAACCAAACCCAGGATCAGACAGCAAAGTCGTCAAGACATTAAAGCAAAGTCAATCACGGGTGAAAAAACCCTCTGTTGGCTTGACAGGCAAAAATACGACGTGGCCTACTTCTTACCAGGCGTTCCAAACCATGTAGGTCAAGGTTATTTCACTCCTGTTGCATCGCAGCACCAAGTTCCTGGGCAGTGGTAGGACGTTGTTGACCGCTCTCCATGCATGTCTCAGACATGCTAGATGGGGGACAGGTCCGGACTCAGCGATGTTCATTGTAATGTGGTGTTATTCTGCTGTTGGAAGTAATCTATAACAATCCTGGCCCTACGACATATTACATTGTCTTCGTGGAAGATGAAAAGACGGCCATGAGGACGTGCAAAGGGCACAATATGTGCTGCCAAGATGTTGTCCCGGTAGTACTGGCATTTGACACGTTCGGCAAAGTCTATTCTCCCAGCAGCAGCGATGCCTCACCACACAATTACATATCCACCCCCAAATTTATCATGTCTAATGACGTTGACATCATGGAAATGCTCGTTTCATCAACGCCACATCTTCCTACGGCGGTTCAGATAGTCCACAGTGAACCTCGACTCGTCTGGAAACATTACACTATTTCAACAGCGATTATCCCAGTGTTGATGACCCCAAAACCAAAGGCGTCTTGCCCTCATGTGATGATAAACATGGAATAACGCGAGAACGTCAGCGTGTACATAAGCGCTGTGCAGTTGATTTCTAATCGTCTGGGCACTCACTCTCACACCTTTTTCTGCTTGGAGTCGTGCTCTAATCTAATTAGCACTGATAAATCGAATCATCATGTGCAAGAGTTGTTGACCTGAGCGTTGTCTATCGTTACCAGAATCTGCTTATGACTGTGTTTTGCTAACCTGTAGCATGCCAAGGGCACGTAACCTTTCATTTTGTGTAAGTCTGCACATGCCACCCGTTTGGTAACTGATTTCCAAAAACAATTCAACTGATGTTTCCACATTCAAATTTCCTTCCACAGTAGGTATAACCTTCAAATTCAAAGTTGTGCAAATCGGGTTTTCAACCTCCATGATCATCACTAGCATCACGTGCAGATCCTGCGGTTGCCATTGTTGTGTGTGGTTGCCGAATTTCACTGTAAATCTTTCCTCTGCAAGAATCTATATTTATTTCTCCCGTATTCATTTGCATTTCCTACTAGTATGATCGCAAAATTAAATATCCCCTACTTTTTCTGAGTGGGATATATTATAATGTGTTATGTTGTGATACGGATCATCAATGGTTTATTTGCTCTGAACTATTTACAAAGCGATATGGGAAGTTGTGTTTGGTCAAACTTTAAGTTTGTACAGATAAAAGACAATATTTGGTTGTGAAAGCCAGATGCCATGAAATCCGTGTAAAATGAAAGACGTATCAGAGTGCTATGATGCATGGAGACATGCCAAATTTTGTGACAAATATCCCATAAAGTAAATCATAGGTAAACAGATGTCACTAGTGTAAATTGAACACGTCTATCTAATGTTATTTTAAGCACATCCTAATATTTATTTGCTGAAATTAAACCTTTGCGGGTTTCGATTCATATTTTAAGAGCTGCAGCTTAGATGAAAATAGCATAAGAAATAGACTTATCTTTTTACAAACGCCATAAACTTTACATTCTACAAGACACTGTAGTGTCTCGTAGAATTTTAAATATTTAGCGTTTGTACAAATGTGTATGTAAACTCGTCTTTATCAATATTATTAGAGCCTAGTTCAATTACTTGAGTCCTGGAAAATTGAATTCGTGATCTTGGTGTGCTTTACCTTGAACAATAATTTCTTTTTAAGAACTTGATATCCAAAATAAATGTTAAGTTAAGATATTTCTTTTTCTTTTATGGTTATAATCACTATTTTATGCAATGGCTTCTAAAACTAATGTAAATAAACGTACAACGTCTGTGAAACATGCAGTGAATTACAAAAATCTGGGGCCCGTTTTACAAAGACGTCATAACTTTACGACGGCCTAAACCATATAACTGGGTTAATAGATTTATACTACAATTGAAAAAAATTGTTGTAAACCGTGCTCTTTCTAAAGAAAAAAACTTGTTTTTTCTTTGGAAAGTGCACAGTTGACAACGATTTTTTGGCTTTTGGCATTTTTAACATGGTTTATGACGTCGCTAAGTTATGACGTCTTTGTGAAACAGAGCCCAGATGTACTTTGGAAACTATACTGCTTCCCCACTGTCTGATTGCCTTACTGCATGCCGTCGTGTGTATAGGAATAATTGTATCATGATGAATGACAATACACGTTGTAACAGGGATATAGCAGTAACTCGTTGTTTTAAAGAGCATGACAAGAGAGTGTGACAAGTTTGTTGCAAGGTTGACCTCCTACGAGTCCTAGAAACCCATTAAGCACAGACGTATGGTGAACAGGCACACACCTATCCTGTGATAATATGTTTAAAAGAGCTTTGATAGGATAGGTTCTTAACGGACTCTTTGGATTCAAATTCGACAAGGAGAAGCTTTTAAAGAGAAATATTTTTAACAGCCAATTTAGAATGGACTCAGGACAATGACACAAAGACATGTTGAGTTAGGCATTCACAGGATTAAAGTAGGTGTACGTTTTGTAATGTACTTGTGCTACACAATAGAGAAGGTCAACATAACCTCCTTAATCTGACGTGCTCAACTTTATTTTATTCATCATTAAAAAGTCACCCAGTACTAACTGACAAATATTCTTTACGCATTTCCCTTGGCGCTGTTGAATTTGACCAAATTTGCCAACCTCTGTTCACACTTATATAAATTAATTGTTAATTCACTGTATAACGTGTTGTTAAGCTAATTATAATGTTAATACAAGTAGGATACTAACCCCGGACAAAGATCTAAATCTTTTATTTATTGATACATATTGTTTGGACAGAAAGTAATTGATTGTATTCGCGTATAACATAAAACCTTCAGTGGTGATACAGAAGAATTCTTTCCTATGTGTCTTTATATATTAAATCTATCAACACAAGTTGAAAAAAGTTTAAAACTAAGGAATTGCTAAGGAATTTTAAACTTCTATCACCGAGTGTTGAGATATTTGGCATTAAGAGGCACGAGGGAAATAAGCTATTCATAATTTAAAATTATACTGTCAGATCAATCATTGTATTTTTTCTGGCTTTAGTGCCATGAGCAATCAAATGTGATAACATCTATTAGAAGATATCACTTTATCTCAGACAATCGATGGTTCTCGTGAGATCAATTTTAAATAGCGCTGTGTATTGCTCCACATTTTGTATTGAGATATATTGCGATACACGTCTATATATATATATATATATTATGTATGACTTTCAAATTTATAAAAAAATAAA
>JAULCD010145828.1:0-11101 GCA_032361085.1 Calliostoma canaliculatum
TCATTTCAAACTTGTTCTCGCCGCGGATAGCTGAGATATTGCTCATGCGGCGTTAACCAATAACCAATAACCAATAATAACGAATTGGGAAAGGTGAAACATTCCGGGACACGCCACTAACTCTCCCAATTTATGCCGCACGGTAAGGGTTAACATGTCCAGATTATTCAGTGACTGGTTTCACCTATCTCGCCTAACATATGTCTGTAGTTTCATGTTTTAAGATTGTGTATTCGTCCACCGATTGCACAGACTGGGGCAAGTGGATAATTCGGTGTTTGATGAATAGCCTGCAGAGGGATGGCTATTTTCTGTGGAACATCTCTTAAAGTGATTGAATTAGCTTTGGCAATTGCCAGGATCGACTGTGGACGTTGCGCTAACCAGACGATTTCAGCCCGGCAATGGTGCTGTCAGTTTAAATTACAATTTTCAAACTTTTCACATAAATTGCCTTTTGTCAATTAAGTATATATTTATAATAAGCATTTTTCGTAGGTGGATCTTAAATTGTCTGGAGTCTAGTTGACAAATTGCTTGAAGAACTTGCAAATTGCGTCAATGTGATTAAAGATGGATATTGTACGTAAGCCGCAGAACCGTGTGTCAATTTTCCAGCGTCATTAGGATGTTAAGAGCCTAATCTATTGAATTTCATACTGTTTTGTTATTTGCAAGATCAGGTTTTGTCTGACCAACTTGTTTATCACGTGGTGGACCGTGGTCTAGTGCATAGCAAGATTGATCACAATCAGGCAAAGTTCAGCAACGTCGGGTCTGGACTATAACCGGTTGGGTGACCCGCTCTGATTTCTGAGAGTACAATCTAGGGCATTTGCCCTGTCCCACACTGAGACACAGGTTGAAAAGCTTGTGGTATCACAATTGGCAAGTGACTTTGTTCAAAGTGTGTCTCTGTTCACCCGGCAGTAGAACTACATGTATGGAAGACGTGACTTTCTAGCGCCTAACAGGCGGTTTGGGTTGTATACTCCCCAGGGAGTTGTGACTGGCACTGAGTGAACATTGGATCCGATGACCAGGGTATTAATATGCGCTATGAGCATGCATTCGTTGGTAGATATGGCGCTCTATAAATAGCCAGTATTGGTATTACTATTATCACAGTAAAAAGCAAACATTGATGATGTGTATGTTATTTTGCTCAAGCTATTTTTTGCAAATAAATACAGGGCTAATTGGTTAGGTTTGCAAACATCAACACCGTTGAAAACGGCGCAGTTTCAAACGAAACCGTATTTATTTTAAAAGGACACAGTTTACTACTACTTTGGCAATTTTAAATGCAACCCATTGGCAAAGAGAACATCGTTCACAATTTAAAACTATATTGTGAGGAAACTAATCCAATTTGAAGGATGAATTGGCAGTGTAGCAAAATGTGTCAAAACGTGAAAGTCCATGGTTCATTTAGGGGGTTTGAACCCATATCCAGCTGAGATGTATGCAATCACTACCGTCACATGAACCCATAATTAAAAAATTCTTTAATTTTAAGGGTGTGATGCTTTAATACATTATATCTCGTTTGGTATAAAGAACGGAACTCTTGAATGCAGGTGTACATTGTACGTACGTTATATGTGATGTAATAACAAAGATCATGTTGCACCACAACAGGGATTTACCGGACGCAAATTCCTGCGTCCCATACGCTTAAAATTTGACAAGGGGGGTAATCGTATTTACGTGTGCGTCCGAGGGGACGCAGGAAAACGACAAAATCAGTGTTCTTGCTCGCGATTGTCGTAGCGCAGAGATCGCTTTGGAACCGGTGCCAATCGGCACCGGCTCCAAATCGACCTTTGGGCTACGACAGTCGTAAATATATGATAAGAAACAACTCCACAGTACATAGTTTTAAAAATCACCTACGATCAACTTAGCTTAAGAACCCTTTGAGAAACGGGGTCATGAAAATTAATACTTCAAAGAATCTGTGTCAGTTCCCAAACTTCCAAATTGTTGCAAACTTGCCACTTTCGAAGGAGAAAGGACATTTGATGCTCATCGACACCCAAGATTTAATACATGCCGCTAGGCATATTGCGAACATCAAGTGTCATGGATTTTTTGTGATTCATATATTCAGTTTTTTATATTTACCTTGCCACCATGTCCAATGGAATCTGTCCTGACAGATAAATTGTATTTATATCATTATTTGGTGTTTCACATTAAACTTTTGTTAATGGTTTATTAAAAGTTTTCCAGCAAACAAATTGCAACTGGGTTGATTTTAGATTGTTAAAAAGTTGTTTTGCTTTTCGAAAGTGCAGTTCATTTCAATTATGTGTACAAAACCCATTTGCCCATTGTTCACGATAATATGGTAAGCATGTGTATTCAGATATAATATGATCCATTCGCTGAAAATGACACGTGATCAAAACTCAAAGCCAATGGAACTCGATGCGTCTTTCGGGTCGCTGTTCTAACAAATCTGAGATAACAGGCATCAAAGGTGATGAACTCAGGTGATTAAGCAGAGATAAATTGTACCAAAGAGTCGCAACGTGTAATCTCAAATATAATATTTTTTTACCCTTTCACAAACTTTTTAAAACAAATTACCACAGGAAATGATCGTAATTTCACAATGTTGTCGCAGGGTCATATTGTACGGACATCCATACGAGCGCCATATCGGTGGCTAAGAGTGCTCGGTTATTCAGTGCTGGCAAATTGGTGCTATTTTTAAGAGTGTGTGTTCAAATCCCGCATGGGTTTTAACCACACAAGTGACAAAATCATAGCTTTTTTGTGCAATCTCAAATAAAACACATGTTGTGGGTGTTTTTACTAAATGACATGACCGTTATTGTTAAATACAAATGAACAGTATCATCACAACAGCCCATGCAAGAAACACACACACACACACCCTACTACCAAGAACCAAAGCCCCGTTCGTCAAAGCAATCTTAAGCTAAATTGATCATAGTGCTAAAATATAATATGCTTACTACTGTCGTAGCGCAGAGATCGCTTTGGAACCGGTGATTTCTGTGATCAGAAACAATTGCACAGGACATTGTTTTAAAAATTAGTTATCATCACCTTAACACTAAGATCGTTTTGAGGAACGGGGACCTGAACCCATACACATGGAATGTTTATGTTTCCATTAACTCTTTGAGTAACAAACTCACTATTTGTCAATTTTAGGTCAAAACTCCAGTCAGAATAGGCTACAACAATCCTATCCTGTGACGATTTGTTTAAAAGAGCTCTTTTGGAAATCTTTTTACAAATCGTTCCTGGATAGTTTTTGAAATCTATATGGCCTTCTAAAATTAGCTTGGCACTCTAAAGGTTAAGAAATTCAATAAACCTAATGTTTACACACAGTCACTCGATAAAGGTTATTATTTCTTTGATAGGCAAACACGTTTCGAAAAGTAGTCTTAATAGATGATGTGATGTCATGTTTGAAGAGCTTGTTAAACATGCCAATACATTTGAACCCGATTGCAGACCACTGTGATGTGTGCGTTACAAGTTCATGGGGAAAATAAGACGTTTATACTGAATATAATGTATCAATTGGTTTGATGTGTCAGTATCTTCGTAAACCCTGCACTTAATGAAAACATTGTGAAAGAGAAATGTTATTTTTGTCATGCTATTTTTTCCGGCACATTGCAACTTATGTATAAGTTATATTTTTTATAATTGTAATAATTATTACTAAATTTGTTATGTAACAATGTAAAAAAATCTCTAAAAATATAAAATATGATAACGTTCAGCAGGCTATTGGTAACATAAGTACATCATCTCTATCTCTCTCTCTCTCTCTCTCTCCTCCCTCCCTCTCTCTCTCACTCTCTCTTTCTTTCTCTCTCTCACACCCTCTGTATAAGAGAGAGAGAGAGAGAGAGAGGGAGAGAGAGAGAGAGAGAGAAAGAGAGAGAGAGATTGCACTGTCAAGTTTAAAACCGCAGTCAGACTTTCAAATTTTCATTCCATTTGCGTGAATAGCACAATGGCGCAGTCCAAAAGAACCGCTTCAAAGGATAGTATGCGCAAAGGTTGGTTACAGTTTCAGGTTCTGCTATACAATTCAGCGTTAACAAAATAATTGTTTAAATGATAAATTCTAAAAATGAAATATTTAAAAATAATTATAGAAAATATTTTGAACAGCCTATTAAAGCTGAACTTTAAACACGAGACCATGACATATTGCAGTAAGCGGCAAAGTCACATCAGGATGTCCATACAATTAGTAACACGTCTCAAAGGTCATTCCAATTACCACCCATGCCGATTTGATCAAGTCAGTCAATGTCCGAATAAGGAACACCGTCTCCACAGGAACGTAAAACGTGACTAATTGATGTCATTAGCGCTCTAAGGGTTAATAATCGCCGACCCACGACCTGCTACATTCAGTACACATCCCACACATAGATGCCAAAAACATACACTAAAACAAATGTACAGAAATTATTCATCGAATGTCCATTGGATTGATGAGATTTCCTTAGGAAATCTCATCAAACCAATGGAAATTCGATGAATAATTTCTATAATTTTTTTCTGGTGATATAGTATTTTAGGTTGCAAATTTATAAATTTTTAAATCCAACATTTCTGGGCTATAATTTGCCCCTTCGTCAAGTAAGTGACTCACCTGATAAAATGGTGAGGGACAGAGCAGAAACGTCCTGTTTAAAGTTAAAGAAGTTTCAATCCCAAATATATAAATACTATAATATACTAACTTTTAAATGCCTATTAAGAATCTTACTCACAATCTGGGCCCTGTTCTTCGAAGCGATCTTAGACTAAGTTAATCATAAGTGCTGAAATATAACATTGGATTAGGACTGTCGTAGCGCAGGGATCGCTTCGGAACCAGCGCCATTCGGCATTGGTTTCAAATTTATCTCTGCTCTACGACAGTCGTACGCCTATGACACGAAACAACTTTACAGGACATTGTTTCAAATATTACTTAAAATCATCTTAACACTAAAATCGCTTTGAAGAACGGGGGCCATTTTGTTGTACAGGTTAGGACAAGCAGGCAAACGCTCTTACCACTTCATATCCGTCCGTTATTGTCTGACAACAAAATAAACTTAAACTATAGAAACCCCAAAGCCAGACAATGATTAAGTTTTACTATCTGTCAAAACAGATTCCATCAGACGGCATGAATATATGAGTGTTACATGTATGAATCACTGATATAAAGTGATGACACGAGGAAAGAAAATTTAATTGGCAGCATCTGCCGTACAGTTTTTGTGAAGAGTGTCAACTCAGGCTTTGTCGATAACTCTGGCTGCAATGTTCTGAATCTTCTGCAGTCGTTTGATGTTCTCTGTTGATGTTCTAAGGGGGATACTGTTGCAGTAGTCAAAGCGACTGGGGGTCAAGTGGTGGGGATTATTCTGCTGAATTGGTGATCATGTGATGGATACTCAAATATGAAAGGATCACATTTTGATGACTTCACTGACCTGTCTGTCCATACTTACTGAAGACTTAATATTCACCCCCAAAATCCCTCACCTCGAATGAAAACGAAATGTTGACACGGTCGATCTTGAGATAATCCATTTCTGTCCTAGGTGAGGTGGACCAATCATTATGACCTCGGTTTTGTCGTCGTTTGGGTTTCTTACCCATCCAGGATTCAATTTCTCCAATACAATGTACTATTTTTACGATGTTACTCTGCTAGGATCAATACATAAAATGAGCATTCATATGTTTCGGTTTTGTATATACATTTTAACTTTTGATATCTAACACGGGGCTCTCACAACTACCCTGTGTTGTTTGAACATTATTGTCTCATCATTTATTCTTATAATCAAGAACCTATTTCAGTGTGATCGTGAAGACGACCAGGTCCCGGTTCTTCAAAGTGACCTTAGTGTTAAGATGATCATAAATGATTTTTAAAACAATGTCTTAAGGAGTTGTTTCTTATCACAGGCTTATGGCTGTCGTAGCGCAAAAATCGGTTTGGAACCGGTGACAAATGGCACCGGTTCCATAGCTATCTCTGCGCTACGACAGTCGCACGCCATTGTTATATTTTAGCACTTACAATCAACTGACGCTATATAATATCGCTTTCAGGAACGGGGCCCTGATAGGTTTATTGCGTCCCTCAGAGATTCTGTGGCGACAGTTGTTTTTTGGCATAAAAATCACAAAAGCACAACCGACGTTTGGCTTATCTTTCTCTGCGTCATATGGCATAAATTCAGTCCATAATTGCGAGTGGTTTCTGTACTTTTTTAGTCGATACAGCAATGACAAGTGAGACAGGTATAACTTGTCTTTAAACAACGTGATAATGTTATTCTAATGTCTTTCACAAGTTGCAACATCACACTCAACACAAGCAACATCAGAAATACAACATACTTATGTATCTGCATTTAAACACAAGCTGTCGATGACATTTGAATTACAAGTTATGATGTTTACAATAAATGTTAGTTTATACAGTCAAAAGCATCACTTTTTATGCATTATATACGTAATAGATGTGTCAGATGGTTCAACTGCGCATTTTTGAAGATATCATTCAAGGGGGTCGTAACCTTGTCGTAGAATATTCCTTCGGGGAAATGAGAAAATAAGTGGCAGTGTAAATACTTCTAGGAATAACACAACTTCAGGCCTGCCTCGACAAAAGTCTCATAAAGACATACGATTATAGGATGAGTGTTGTTGGAAAGGGTACATTGTCTTATTTGGTACAAATTTAATAATGCAGTAGTTATCACCATGACGTACACTGTGAGTGATTTAGAACATGGTGCTATGGCCTCGTATACTTGTCACTGGGCCAACATGTTCGGTTTACCAATGCTAACATCATGTACACCAGAAAAGCCCAGTTCGCAATTTGAGCATTTTAAACAAAAACTATTAACCTAATGTTTCTGTGAAACTATTTTGGCTATGAGGGTGGAAAAAAACTAAAGGGATAGTTCAGCCCACACTCTTATCGTTGAGACCTTGCGGTTGGAAAGAATGGAGCCTAAAAATCTACTAGTTCAAGAGAGCGTATCTTTGCGGTGGTTGTCTCAAGGTCAGGATCAGTTGAGCAAGGATTTCGTATTTGACATCATTCTTGCCATGGTTTAAAGAGTTAAAGTGGAGGGCGACGGGTTTGTCTCTTCCATGACTAATGTCGGCAAAGTGTTCAGAGAGTCTCGTTTTTAAAGTTCTTTTAGTTTCACCCACATATTGTTTACTGCATTTTCTGCACGTTAATAGGTAAACTACGTTGCGAAACATGCAATTGTATGTGCGTTTGTTGAATACGTGTTTGCTAACTGAGCAAGTGAATGTATTAAGAGGCGTTGATCTGCAGGCACATTTTGCAATTGCTTTTGTCGCATTCTTGGTCACCAAATTTAACACTAGAACCACTAATTTGCGGTTGTGTTTTAGGGTAGGTAATGGTTGCTCTAGCCAGGTGATCTTTGAGGGTTTCGTTCCTTCTGTAACCCGCGACATGTGGGGATTAAATTTAACTGGTCGTAATGCTCATAAACATAATTTAAGCACCATAACAGACAACCGGTGTCAACCACACCGCCACCGCAGCCCATTCCCACACTGACAACGGGCCCACCGCCATCACTATGGCCCCGCCGTCACCAGCCCTATGACGACAAAATAGACACCGCCCCACCGCACGTATCGGCTATATAAGCAGCTACACACACCCCTAGCCTTCAGTCTGATGAGTACAACTAGTACGAAACAAGTAACCCCTCTTAGGCCTAAACCTTTGGCCATTCTTTCATTGCTGGGACAACCCGTCTCTATTATTTTGGCTATTAGTTTTTAAAAATTTGAAAACTTGTAAAACGTAGACCAGATCTGTGTTAATACTACAGGAATAAGATGACCTGGGCTTCTTTCCTCAAATCGATATCAAGCATGGTCGAACATAAGTGATTTTTGAAACAATGTCCTGTGAAGTTGTTTCTTATCATAGGCGTACGACCATCGTAGCACAGAAATCAATTCGAAACCGGTTCCAAATCGATCTCTGTGCTACGACAGTCGTATGCCAATGTTATATTTTGTACTTACAATCAGTTTAGCTTTGAGGAACGGGGCCCAGTGCTTTTTGTCAAAGATACAAACTGTCAAATTAACGTACATAAATCCTAAAAGTAGCTGAACAAGTACAATTATCATTTTAACAGTTAGTGGACACACAAACTGCAGGGTGAATGCAAAGAAGTAACAGAAAAGGCCATCGCAACAACAACAAGCAAAGGTCAGAATCTTGTTGCAAACTGTTCATGAAAAGTGGGAACTTCTGTAATACTACAATCTAACAAAAATAGTCTTATCTTCCGGACAACGGACATACCCCTTGCAATGTAGCACTAGACTAAGGCGTTTGGTTTACATATCCCAAATTTGTTGTGAAGTGTGTGTTTCTAAATGAAAAGCTGGTTTGTGCATAGGTAACAACAACGGTAGAAACCAAACCCATTCGCCCAGTGTAATGCGACAGTACAACTACTATGAAACAAGGAGTGGGCAGTACTAAAGCCCCATCGATTCCATGCCTCATTAGGTCCAACCATTTCCTCAAGATTGTAGTTGAGAGCAACTATTGTGCTGTCAAATTTGCGTAACAAACTCGCTGATTTCCCTTCACAAATAAACCCCTGTCAAACAAGAAATAATCGATCTATTCGACGCCCGTAACACGTTTACAGAAAATATACATTCCTAAATGCCGTTGTTGCAATTCAATAGGGTTTAATAATAAAATATGTCTGATTTTGTGTTCCGTTAAATTGTAAGGAGTTGGAAATATGGAAGCGGGTTTCTTAAACCGTCCGTCCTTTCAATTACTTTTGGGAGGAGTTTTAATTGTGTTAACCAGATTTTATTTTTTAAATCTTGTTAGAAGATAATTTAGTGGTTAACTGTTGTTTATAAAATACGATTAGGGCTGTTCTTACCAGTGCATGACTTCATTATTGTTCAATACCTCTACACAAGTTGAGATTACATGTTAACCCCAGAGTGCCGGATTTTCTAAGTTGAACATGACGCCGACATAATGGTTGTCTGTGACACATTGGCGTAATTGTTTTGATAATCCCGAGCTCATTTAAATAAATTTTCTTAGGGTAGATTTTCAAAACCTGGAAATTTGACACAAGAAATTAATATCGATAAACCAAATTCGTCAAAAGAGATCTCTATTAAACCAATCACTGAAGGATAGGCATTAAGCAGCACAGGATGATCAGTTTTCATTTCAACCAAATTACTAAATTGAGTGTAGATGAGGGCTAGTAATTTGAACAGTTGAGTTTCCAGGGTCAGCCTCTCATAAACAAATTACCACGACACAGTCAGACGTCCTGTTACGCTCAATTCAGCGATGTACGGGTCAACACAAATTATTGGCTTTGTTGCATTCATTTCTGGAGAATTTGTTTCTGGTGCGTCACATCTGTCATACCTCTTCTGTAAAATCAACTACAAATTACTGGCTTTGACAGACGCAGCGTGAGACGAGAAATCGACCTGAGATGAAATTAACTTCAGTTGAATAATGACATCATGGCAGCCTTGTCTCTGTTATTATTAACACCAGTTGTCAATAACTGCAATATCCACATAGTCTGAAGTGACTGCTCTGTCTTTCTTACGTTGTTCAGTATTGCCTTCACACTTTTACAAGTAAACAGCATTGGTTTAATGTTTTAGATGCTTACATTTTATATTATTTAGCAACAGTTTGTCCCTCTCCCTTCGTTTTATTGCTATTCTGTACTTTGTGCCAAACCGTGAGATACTAAGGTAAATGACAAGAGAATTATGTAAATCTATTGTTTTTTTAGACAGATGTAATTCGATACATAGGCATTGCAGATATTAAAGTAGCATGTACGATAATCTGTGGTGACATGTGGTGTTCGTAGTTCGTAGTACCCGCCATACAAACAACTTTTATTTTTAAAAAGGACAAGGGCCCCGTTCCTTAAAGTCATCTTAGTGTTTAGATGATCGTAAGCAATTTTTTAAACAATATCTTGTGGAGTTGTCTTTTTTTAATAAGCTTACGACTGTCGTAGCGCAGACATCGGTTTGGTGACGATCGTGGTGGGTTACCCGGATGTAGCGGTCCTGCGTGTGTGTGGTGACTCGAGATCTTCCTGGTCTTGGACGGTCATTGGTTGAATTAGTCCGTGCGACCTTAAAATTCTATTTCTACTTTTGATGTTTCTTTTGCGTTTAATTTTTTGAAGAGTATTCTAAAAAGAAATACCATGAGAAAGCAGCTGTTCATTTGTCGCTATAAATGCATTGGGCTCTCTCCCACAAAACGACTGTCTCGTCATGCTACCTATTTTCACAACCGCGAAAACATCCTGAGCAAATGGAAAAACAACACAATTAATGGAAACTTAGTTTAGCGATCTCTTGCAATATCGAAGAAAAAACTACGTTCATATTTTACAAGCACATGCGTTTGGACGAGCAAAGGACTCCTCACAGCTACATTGACCGTAAGTGCTACAATATAACATTGGCTTACAACTGTAGTAGCGCAGACATCACTTTGAAACCGATGCCCTTTCGACACTGGTTCCCAACTGATTTTTGCGCCACAACAGTCGTAAGCCTATGCTGAGAAACAACTAAGAAACAATTCCTCAGGACGTTGTTTCAGTATTAACTTATGATCAACTTGGCCAGAGATCGCTTTGTGGAACGGGGCTCCGATAGATTTTCCGAACTCTCCTTATAAACTCTTTTGAGGGAAACAGAGTGTAACCATTTTACTTCGAGATGAACATCGTCTGCCTGCCATGGCACATGGCATGAGCTCCTGACCGAGTACTCAGCCTGGGGCCCGTTTCACAAAGACGTCATAGCTTTACGACGTCGTAAGCATGTCACTTGGTTAGTGGATTTGGTATACAAATGCAAAAACATTGTTGTAAACTGTGCACTCTCCAACGAAAAAGTTGTTTTTCTTTTGGAAAGTGCACAGTTTACAACGACTTTTGTGCAGTTGTAGACCAAATCCAGTAGCCGAGTGATATGGTTTACG
>JAULCD010145939.1:0-11098 GCA_032361085.1 Calliostoma canaliculatum
TTTTTCCAAAAAAGCTTTTAACTGTAGACTAAGTAACAAAAGATTTAGTAAATTGTTAAAAACAAATATATATATATAATTTATTCTTTTTAGATTATATGTACATGTCCCAACTTGAGTACATTTATTGAAGGGTACAAAGGACAACTTTATTCTTATCTGAAGCAGTATATTCATGAGTCATTCATCACAATTTTTTAAGGTTTGATAATGTTATTATTACGAAATTTAAAAATAAACCAGAACTTAATTGAAGAAAAAGGTTTATTTGTAAAAACAAAATGTGTTTTGTCTCAAAATATATCCAGTCAACTAATATTTAGAGAGGCTATTCTTTGTTATACCTGTAAAGCTTAACCCTTGAAGGGGAAAAGTCAAGATTTGCCCTTTTAGGAGTCCAAAATCTAAACAACATAGGCTGTTGAAAACATACCTTGTGACAAATTACCACAAAATAGATTTTCAACAGCATAAAGTGGTCACAGTTTGAACTCTTAGAGTTTTCAAAAATTTCAAATTAGTAAATATACTGTACTGCACAAAAAAATGCAATAGAAAAACAGGACAACTGGTTAATATAATGAAAATCAGTCTATTGTACATGTTGAACATGCTCTTATCATTCAAGGTATCACACACAACATTTACACTGAAAGGTTAAGACAAAGGTCAACTTAAATCCACATTTGAAACCTTATCTAAAATCGATATAAAATCTTAAGAGAAAAACTTATTGTTGAATATTTCACACAATGAGCAGGAAATAAACTCATAGCTAAGAATATTCATAATGTAACAGTGACAAACTGATGCTAGATGAAGACTGATGCTAAATAAAGCTTGATGCTAAATAAAGACTGATGCTAGATAAAGCTTGATGCTAGATGAAGACTGATGCTAAATAAAGCTTGATGCTAAATAAAGACTGATGCTAGATAAAGCTTGATGGTAGATGAAGACTGATGCTAGATAAAGCTTGATGCTAGATGAAGACTGATGCTAGATAAAGCTTGATGCTAGATGAAGACTGATGCTAAATAAAGCTTGATGCTAGATGAAGACTAGATAAAGGCTGGATAAAGACTGATGCTAGGTGAAGGCTGGATAAAGACTGATACTAGATAAAGGCCGATACTAGATAAAGACTGATGCTAGATGAAGACTGATGCTAGATGAAGGCTGGATAAAGACTGAAGCTAGATGAAGACTAGATAAAGACTGGTACTAGATGAAGGCCGATACTAGATAAAGACTGATGCTAGATGAAGACTGATGCTAGATGAAGGCTGGATAAAGACTGATGCTAGATGAAGACTAGATAAAGACTGATACTAGATAAAGGCCGATACTAGATAAAGACTGATGCTAGATGAAGGCTAGATAAAGACTGATGCAAGATGAAGACTAATGCTAGATGAAGACTGATACTAGATGAAGGTCGATACTAGACAAAGACTGATGCTAGATGAAGGCTAGATAAAGACTGATGCAAGATGAAGACTGATGCTAGATGAAGACTGATACTAGATGAAGACTGATGCTAGATAAATATTAATGCTAGATGAAGACTGATGCTAGATGAAGACTGATGCTCGATGAAGGCTAGATAAAGACTAATGCTAGATAAAGACTGATGCTAGATGAAGACTGATGCTAGATAAAGACTGATGCTAGGTGAAGACTGATGCTAGAAGACTGATGCTAGATGAAGACTGATGCTAGGTGAAGACTGATGCTAGATAAAGATTTATGCTAGATGAAGACTGATGCTAGATGAAGGCTAGATGAAGACTGATGCTAGATGAAGGCTAGATGAAGACTGATGCTAGATGAAGACTAGATGAAGACTGATGCTAGATGAAGGCTAGATGAAGACTGATGCTAGATGAAGACTGCAGAAGCAGCTTACAATGTTATTGTTTGTCTGTGAGACTTACGACAGAGCCATACTGTGACATCAGACGACCCTGTGACACAATCAGGAAGGACTTCTCACATTCAAGGAAGTAGATCTAAGCCGTTTAACTATTCATTTACTATTATTTTTTGTTTTTTTGTGCAAATAAAACTACGAACCAATGCATTATACCGTCTTACACTGGTTGTCTGTGGTGCTGGTAGTGCAAGTCTTACCTGTGCTACAGCAAACTGGCCGCTACATCGGTTCTATCTCAGCATCTAGAAAATACAAGGAAAATATCCAAATGAGTTGCATGGACAAACAGGTTTGCTGATACACAACCTAGGGTCAGACTGATCTTGGTCACATGATCACCATGTGACTAATGTCCCGGATATGAGTCACAAACTTCGGGAGGTAGAAGTGAACTTTGTTTACTTAAGTTGTGTCACACCAATTCAAACATGCAAGACATTAAAATAGGAACAACAGTTGTGGATAATACTATTCATGTATAAAGCAGACAGTTCATAAAATGTATTATGGGAGAAACTAATTTAACTATAAATTGTTCTTTAAGATCAGGTTATCTTTGTAAAAAGATGTTTTATTTGTCCAAAACCGACTGAGTGTGGTACAGGTAAGATGCCATGTCATGTTGTCCATGTGTAGTTAAGTGAGGTTAGGGTGTGTGCAGAGTAGTAGGGTGTGTGTGAGTAGTAGGGTGTGTGTGAGTAGTAGGGTGTGTGTGAAGTAGTAGGGTGTGTGTGAAGTAGTAGGGTGTGTGTGAAGTGGTAGGGTGTGTGTGAAGTAGTAGGATGTGTGTGAGTAGTAGGGTGTGAAGTAGTAGGGTGTGTGTGAGTAGTAGGGTGTATGTGTGAGTAGTAGGGTGTGTGTGAAGTAGTAAGGTGTGTGTTAAGAAGTAGGGTGTGTGTGGAGTAGTAGGGTGTGTGTGAGTAGTATGGTGTGTGTGTGGAGTAGTATGGTGTGTGTGGAGTAGTAGAGCGTGTGTGGAGTAGTAGAGTGTGGAGAGTTAGGGTGTGTGTTGAGAGTTACCATGTGTGTGGAGGGTTAGGGTGTGTGTGAAGAGTTAGGGTGTGTGGAGAGAGTGAGGGTGTGTGTGGAGGGCTAGTGTGTGTGTGGAAATTTAGCGTGTGTGTGTGTGTCTGTGGAGGGTTAAAGTGTGTGTGAAGTAGTAAGGTGTGTGTGTGGAGTAGTAGGGTATGTGTGGAGAATGAGGGTGTGTGTGGAGAGTTAGAGTGTGTGTGTGAGTAGTAGGGTGTGTGTGGAGGGTGAGAATGTGTGTGGAGAGTTAGGATGTGTGTCTGGAGGGTTAGGGTGTGTGTTGAGTAGAGTGTGTGTTTAGTAGGGTGTGTGTTGAGTAAGAGTGTGTGTTGAGTAGGGAGGGTGTGTGTGTTGAGTAGGGAGGTGTGTGTTGAGTAATTGTGTGTTAAGTAAGTATGTGTTGAGTAGGGTGTGTGTTAATTAGGGTGCATGTGCGAGTGAGAGCGTGTGTGTGTGTTGAGTAGGGTGTGTGTGTTGAGTAGGGTGTGTGTTGAGTAAGTGTGTGTTGAGTAGGGTGAATGTGTGAGTAAGTGTGTGTGTAGTAGGGTGTGTGTTGCGTAATAGCGTGTGTTAATAAGGGTGTGTGTATTGATTAGTTGTGTGTTGAGTAAGTGTGTGTTGATTAGAGTTTGTGTGTGTGAGTAAGAGTGTGTGTTGAGTAGGGCGTATGTGTGAATAAGAGTGTGTGTTGAGTAGGGTGTGTGTTGAGTAGAGTTTGTGTTGAGTGGGGTGTGTGTGTGTGTAAGAGTGTGTGTGGAGTAAAGTGTGTGTTGAGTAGGACATGTGTTGCGTAAGAGTGTGTTGTGTAGTGTGTGTCTTGAATAAGAGCGTGTGTGGAGTAGGGTGTGTCTTGAATAAGTGTTAAGTAGCATGTGTGTGTTAAGTATGGTGTGTATTGAGTAGGGTGTGTGTGGAGTAGAGTGTGTGTGGAGTAGGGTGTGTGTTGAGTAGTTGTGTGTTGAGTAACTGTGTGTTGAGTATGGTGTGTGTTGAGTAAAGGTGTGTGTGTGAGTAAGAGTGTGTTGAGTAGGGTGTGTGTGTTGAGTTGGGTGTGTGTTGAGTAGTTGTGTGTTTAGTATGTGTGTGATGTGTCGGGTGTGTTTGTTGAGTTGGGTGTATTTTTTTGTGTGTGTGTGTGTGTGTGTGTGTGTGTGTGTGTGTGTGTGTGTGTAAGAGTGTGTTGAGTAGGGTGTGTCTTAAGTAAGAGCGTGTGAAGAGTAGAGCGTGTGTTGAATAGTGTTTGTGTTTGTGAGTAAGAGTGTGTGTTGAGTAGGGCATATGTTTGAGTAAGAGTGTGTTGAGTAGGAGCATGTGTTGAGTAGAGTGTGTTTTGACTAGGGTGTATGCTGAGTAGTTGTGTGTTTAGTAGAGTGTGTGTTGAGTAGGGTGTATGTGTGAGTAAGAGAGTGTGTCAAGTAGGGCGTGTGTTGAGTACAGTGTGTGTTGAGTAGAGTGTGTGTTGAGTAGGGTGTATGTGTGAGCAAGAGTGTGTGTTGAGTAGAGTGTGTGTGGAGTAGGAGCGTGTGTTGAGTAGAGTGTGTGTTGAGTAGGGTGTGTGTTGAGTAAGAGTGTGTGTTGAGTAGTGAGTGTGTGGAGTAGGAGCATGTGTTGAGTACAGCGTGTGTTGAATAAGTGTGTGTTGAGTAAGAGTGTGTGTTGAGTAGTGTGTGTGTGGAGTAGGAGTGTGTGTTGAGTAGAGCGTGTGTTGAGTAAGTGTGTGTTGAGTAGGGCATGTGTTGAGTAAGTGTGTGTTCATAAGATCTTTTAAGTAGAATTTGCATCATACTCCTCCACACACTGTCATTTTTGAAAAAAGAGTTTGTCATATAAAAGTATAGAAATATGTCCATTCTTGTCACTAATGAACGATAAATTATCCCCACAAACCCTTTTGACTACTGAGATACAAAGGTCTACTATGCATTCTATTTGACATCAGATTGGGATAGTGAGATCAATGTATTGGTTGGAGCAGAGCAGAGCAATGGAGCAGGCGCAGTGGCTCTGAGGGACCAGACATTAGGACTGTGGGAGCAACCACAACCACTGGAACACTCCATGTCAATCAGCAATGTAGAAGTGAGGGGTTGGCTAACACCAGATATCAACTGTACGGGCACTGTCGCTGGTCATTACACAGCTGGGGGGATTGAAAATGTATGACAATATAAATGTTAATAGCACAGTATAGACTGGACTGATTGTCAAGTATATGGTTACAGAAAGCATGACAATTTATTTTCCTACTTATGTATAATCACAAACAATCTTCATATTATCTCGTTCATTCATACTGTTAAACTTACTCTCAACATTTTTGGGCAACAAAATTTTTAAAGTTAAAACAATGATCATAAGTTCAATATATTTTACTGTTATTTACACTTTGTTCAATGTAAAACTAAATAATTTTCCTGGTACATACAGCAGACACATATATAGAACACACATTGTTATTCAAATTAGAGACCTGATAATGTCAGCATATTACAAGTATAAATAATGATTTGATACAAGTAAGGTGAGGAAAATTGTCGCGATCCACAGGTGAGTCATAATGTGACGATACAGCCAGGTAAATAAATCCATTTCCCTGCCAGGTATGCTGCAGACAACACATGATGGTGGACAACAGGTGTACTCTGTTGTCATGACGCTCACAGAGAGCTGCAGAGATATGCTGTCCGTCCAATCTGGACCTGTTGACCAACAGCTCACCTCAATCAAAGCAATAATTTGTTGCTGTTTCTTCACAACACTAACTGCACAAATCTTGAACTTTAGATAACAATTAAATGCATGTTTCTCAAATTCCACTACACGTTTTAACAGTAAGCCGTTAAACACATTGAAATTCAATTAATCTAATGTAGTGAGGATTTAATGTGAATTCTTTGAACTAGCTGCAGGGCCACTTCCTGTCAGACAGTTATAAAGATGAGACAAACCAATTTGTCGCCTGATGCACAGCAAGAGTAGATGCTCTGGTCACATGACATTGTTCCCAGGACGACGGTGACATGACTGCAAGTACACTGCAGCTACAGATTCAAGTGTTGCGAGTTCAGGTAAACTGGTCTAAGTCTTTGAACATAAACATAAAATGTAGAAGTGTTTATGCCATGCATTATATAATACATAATAATTTCTCTTAGGTCTTGTATCAATTTAACCTCTAAGTGCATGGCTATCTCCAGTTTAAATGTAACTTGGGCCTATCTAGACATACTTAACTCAATTTCCTCCAAACAACATACCCTGCCTTACCTGGACTAGTTCCTATCTCGACACACCCTGCCTTCACTAGACTAGTTCCTATCTCGACACACCCTGCCTTCACTGGACTAGTTCCAATCTCGACACACCCTGCCTTCACTGGACTAGTTCCTATCTCGACACACCCTGCCTTCACTGGACTAGTTCCTATCTCGACACACCCTGCCTTCCCTGGACTAGTTCCTATCTCGACACACCCTGCCTCCTCCATCTAGTTCCTATCTTAACACACCCTACCTCCTCCATTTAGTTCCTATCTCGACACACCCTGCCTCCTCCAGCTAGTTCCTATCTCGACACACCCTGCCTCCTCCAGCTAGTTCCTATCTCGACATACCCTGCTTTCTTCTTTCTAATATACTCACTGGACCAGTTCCTATCTTGATATACTCTGTCCTCACTAGACTAGCTTCTATCTTGATATACTCTGTCCCAAATGGACTAGTTTCTATCTTGATATACTTTGTCCCCCACTGGACTAGTTCCTATCTTGATATACTCTGTCCCAAATAGATTAGTTTCTATCTTGATATACTCTGTCCCCAATGGACTAGTTTCTATCTTGATATACTCTGTCCAAACTAGACTATTTTCTATCTTGATATACTGTGTCCCCAATGGACTAGTTCCTATCTTGATATACACTATCCCTACTGGACCAGTTTCATCTCAGTGTTGTGCCGACAGTGCGGCCTTGCGGGAATGGCTCAACATATTTCCCCACGGCGCATTACATTTTTTTTACAGTGTCCCCTATGGCGCACTATGTTTCAATAGCAACCTACCTGTACTAAAAATCTTACTTTATTTAGTACTTTTACTTGTAAACCTTTTAACAAGTTGCCGTAATGATCGGATGTTGATCTTCGGTATCGGCTAATCAGAAACAATGTCACATATTTGACAGAGTATCGCAGTGAATGCCATGCCAACAGCCAACGAAAATAATTGTTTTATTTGTAATTTCCCATGGTTGTTTATACCAGTGACAGCATGGCAAAACGACAAGTGAAAAATGCCTCATCGTAGAGAAAATATGGAAATTTAATGAGAGAAACATCCCATCAATTTATCTCATGCAATCAGGTTCGGCTACAACATCGGATTTAAGTGACACAAAGCAAACTAAATTTGATCATTGCAAAAGAACTGGACCCGCATGTATTCGTGGGTATAAATTGAAAATGATGACATGAAATACAATTTACGATTTGAATCAAACTAAAATTGTCAAACCTATTCGTGACTAAAGAAAAATGCAAAAACTTTCGCATAAGTACTCTAAAAAAGGATTAATGGTAAAACAAAATATGATTAAAAAATATATGAAAAGGCAATTAAAGTTGAATTTTTCTGTGCTTTAAAAAAATTACAAGGACCCGAAAAAAATATCTGATGTCCCTTAAGATAACTGACCAAGGGGCCCTTTGGTACCAAATCCAAGGAACAACACTGCTATCTTGATATACTCTGTCCCTACTGGACTAGTTCCTATCTTGATATACTCTGTCCTCACTGGACTAGTTTCTATCTTGATATACTCTGTCCTAAATGGACTAGTTCCTATCTTGATATACTCTGTCCTCACTGGACTAACTCTTATCTTAATATACTCGGTCCTCACTGGACTACTTTCTATCTTGATATACTCTGTTCCAAATGGACTAGTTCCTATCTTGATATACTCTGTCCTCACTGGACTAGTTTCTATCTTGATATACTCTTCCCCAAATAGACTAGTTCCTATCTTGATATACTCTGTCCCAAATGAACTAGTTTCTATCTTGTTATACTCTGTCCTCACTAGACTAGTTTCTATCTTGATATACTCGGTCCCCACTGGACTAGTTCCTATCTTGATATACTTTGTCCCCACTGGACTAGTTTTTATCTTAATATACTCTGTCCCCACTGGACTTGTTTCTATCTTGATATACCCGTCCCCAATGGACTAGCTCCTATATTGATATACTCTGTCCCAAATGGACTAGCTCCTATCTTGATATACTCTGTCCCCACTGGACTAGTTCCTATCTTAATATACTCTGTCCTCACTGGACTACTTCCTATCTTAATATACTCTGTCCCCACTGGACTAGTTTCTATCTTGATATACTCTGTCCCCAATGGACTAGCTCCTTTCTTGATATACTCTGTCCCCAATGGACTAGCTCCTATCTTGATATACTCTGTCCCTACTGGACCAGTTTCATCTCAGTGTTGTGCCGACAGTGCGGCCTTGCGGGAATGGCTCAACATATTTCCCCATGTTTGAAAGTGCAAACCGTCCAATCTAAGTAACCGTTTCTCTGGTACTGACTAAAAGATTTTTAAGTGCAAACCGTCCAATTTAAGTAACCGTTTCTCTGGTACTGACTGAATGATTTTTAAGTGCAAACCGTCCAATCTAAGTAACTGTTTCTTTGGTACTGACTAGATGATTTTTAAGTGCAAACCGTCCATTCTGAGTAACCGTTTCTCTGGTACTGACTAAATGATTTGTAAGTGCAAACCATCCAAGCCAAGTCACCGTTTGTCTTGTGCTGACTAAATGGTTTGAAAGGCCATCAGGTAAAGTTATGTTGAACTTAGAAATTATTGTTGTGTTCACATCCAGCTTTAGAAAGCTATGTTGAAAGGACAGAATATCTCTTTTTAAATAGTATATGATTTTTTTATTTTTTTTTAGATACAACAAATACTGATCAACCCAAATTTGTGAGTTTAATTTAATTTTTTAATCCAACTTAAACAGGTTGTTTTAAACGTACTCTGGTATACATGTAATTTGAATAAGGAGCTCCTTTCAGGAGCACTTTTAAACAAAGTGTCAGAGGATAGGTCTTCAACAGCACAAGATGGTCACAGTTTAAACCTTTTTATATACCTAAACGATTTTAGTTGGACTGAAAACTGTGGCCACTTTGTGCTGTTGACAATCTGTTCTGGGGTAATTTGTTTAAAAAAAGCTCTTATAAACAAATTACCACAAAACAGATTTTCAACAGCCTATTTAGATTAGCTTGAGGGCACTGAATTTGACATATAAATGCTTGCAGACCTTCAACGATTTAGTTCCTCTTAACTTAATTCAGCACTTCTAAGGTTCATTAAACCTGGTTATAAATCATCTGCTGTTTTGCTCTCAGCCCGTGCCCTCTGCCGTGAGCCCACACACTTACACAGCACCCGTCAGCTGCATAAACCATTGCAGTAATCATAACTAACACAATACTATTTCATTTATTTCCAGAAAAAAATCAAATATTATTACTCCATATTGCTATTCCTTGCATAATTGAATGATTTATTTCCTATTTCCCCGACTTTCATATTAATAAAGGTTGTGATATTTTTTATGTATCACTCGGCAGGGCAACTTATCACAGTGAGAAGTGGCATTCTTCCCATGGGTCATTTATTTGCAATCAGCCTATTAATCAAGCCATTAGTTTGTCATAACCTACGCAGAAATATGGAATTAAGTTCCATTGTTGCAATGTGATCAAAGTCAAACATGTCTGCGGGCAATACTCGCCTCTCTCCCCACCGCCTGCATCAGCACAAGTGAAAGTGTCAATCATTATACCAATCAATGACAGCGACAAAGATACAATCGCTGCTAGATCAAAGAAACCTTGTAACAATCACCTAATGATACAAGGGAAGCAATTGCCTTCAATTACGCGTGCACTGACCCCTGTCTCACTTCACATTACGACAGCGACAATGACAGGACTTGCTGTCTGTTCCTGGGTTACAACAATTGTCAAAAATACAGTTCACTGTAGCATATCTCACGATTAGTCTACACAGGCTGTCAGAGGAGCAGCAGGGTTACCCTTAGTGATTGTTTGGGGGTTTTAGGACTTGAAACTGACTACCTAGCCCAATAATAAAAACTGCCTTGTGGTGATTTGTTTAAAAAAGCTCCTGTTGGAGTTCTTTTAAACAAATTTCCACAGACATTTATCAAAATTAACACTAAATCTAACAAGCCTGTAACATGAGACATATAGTAAAATAGTAAATTACAACTAGCCCAAAATATACCTTCTACAGTAGTAGGAAGGCATTGGGTTACCAAGCTTGTGTTCATGTCTATCACTGACAGGCTAGCTTTTCAACAGGCCTACTCTGGCAGAAAGTTGAACACTAAAATAAACAAACTTTTAGTTTAGCATTCTAAGAAGAAAATAGGTTAAAATATATACTTTATAAGCTTAAAACACTATTAAAGCAATTATTACAAAATCAAAAAGAATTCTGAATTTTCATTTGTACACACATTTATAAATAGTCTGGCTGTCAATTTTTTACAATTTTATCAAGAAGAACAAAATAGCCAAACACTTGCATGGAAATGTATTATTCACTTGAATAAAAGCAGAATACTACAACAGGAAGCAGTTACAGTGCCACAGTGCGAGTGTAATGTGCATCTACTTCGTCTATGTCATGCAGGTCCTATGCGAGACCAGGGAAAGGTTGCGTCCTGTCAATTTCTCATGGGATTTCACTACACAAATGCATTATCCGATAGATTGTTGCTCATCTACAACACTCACGTAAAAGTTCATCATTATATTGCAAAATGTCAACAGGCAACAAATCACTCATGAAGTGGGATGTGTCCATGATCACTGGGATCAGACTTTTCACCACTTTGGTGAATACTGATATGACATGATAGACAGGTGCTCGACATAAACAGTGACAGGACGCTCTATAAAAACAGTGACAAGACACACTATATAAACAATGACAGGACGCTCTATATAAACAGTGACAGGATGCTCTATATAAACAGTGACAGACCTACAATATAAACAGTGACAGGACACACTATATAAACAG
>JAULCD010146050.1:0-11097 GCA_032361085.1 Calliostoma canaliculatum
TAATTTACATGATAATGTACGAAATTCAAGCACTGTCACTGAATTCAAAAAAGCAATTGAAACTACAACTACAAAGACAAAATATACAAATTTTGATTTCAATTACGGAACTAGATTCTGTCAGATTATACACTTTCGCCTTAGGCTCGGCTGTAGCGATCTAAACTCTGATAAAGTCTTAATATTTATTTCTGAAATTACAGCCTGTTCTTGTAGTCACCCATATAAGGATGCAATGCATCTCTTTTATATCTGTCCTAAATATAACAATATTAGAAATAATGAACCATTTTACATTAAAGGCTACAACCTTCACTGTATTTTTTATGAAATAGAAAATAAGACACCACGTGGCAATTTGAACCTAATTTGTTACATCCATAATTTTATTTTAAAAACTAAAAGTTTTGAACGTTGATTTTTTAAAAAGTAATCATTTAGTAGGATTTTGAGACTGGCTACATGAACATGAACATAAGAACATAAAAAATAAGAATTTATTTATACAAAATATATGTTACATTATTGACAATAACATGTAATAATTCCAAATACTTCGTAAATTAATGTACTATTCTTCTTTGTTGTGGAGAGGCCCTTATATAAGCCATTAATGGCTTTGCCAATCCATTTTTTTTCTTTGAGAAATAAAATATGTTTAAACCACAGTTAACTTGATAGGTAACAGTGGAAGGTTAAAACTTAACAACTTAACAAGCTGTGGGCTGGCAATGACAACATTGTAAGGAGTGCATGGACGAAGCCTTCTGCACTTAATAGGATTAACAGAAGCCAGGAATACTTAATTAATTGTGTTGATTGGAATTAGAATGTACAAAGGTTAAGGGTTAACTAATTAAATTACAGAAGCCAGAGAGGATTAATGAGATGATTTAAGCAATTAAACATGTAAATAATTAAATGAGGTCATTGTAGGATGTGGGGTTGTGATAGCGTTGGTCACGGTTGAGGGAGGGTTTGATGCGGCGGATGTTGATTGCTTCTAAACATTTTCTGAGCTCGTAATCATTAATGTTGATTTTGGGGATCTTGACACTGGCCCATTGGATGTTGTGAAACTGTTGGATGTGATCTGATATAGTTAATTTAAAGTCGAATTTTTGACGTAAGTTTGATGTTCTTTGATTTAGTGGCTGAGTGGTCTTAGGGTTTCTTCTGTGTATTGTTCCCCACAATTGCAGGTGATGTTATAGACTATTCCTTTGGGTTCTGGTTTTGTGCTCGAGCTAGATTTACCGGTAGCATTAAGGACAGTATTGAGGGGGTGTGAGGAGTAGAAGATGGTGTTGATGTTGGCTTTGGTCTCCAGTAGTTTGCTGATCTTGTGGCTGGTGTTACCAATGTATGGAAGTCTATGGTAGTTGGAGAGTCTCGGTGCTGTGGAGTTTGGGTGATGGGGCTGTTTCAGAGACACAGTTTATTACGATACTATCCAATTGTGTGTTACGATTTTTATGATTTTTGTTTTGAGTTAGGGCCCTTGTTATGTTCTTTTATTTTACATTGTGCACCTTTTTTCCAATGGGGACTAATTTTCTTACAAAATGTTAAAGATAAGAAAAATAAAACCAAACTATTTGAGCATGTGGAATTAGGACATGAATTCTAAATGTTGGGTTTTTTTTGTTAATTTTTACTTGATGCATTTTTCTTAAATGGGGACCGAATTGCAAAAACTGTAATAAAACAAATTTGGGATGTGGCTTGGTGCATTTTCCACAGGGATCAAGTGTCTAAGAAACTGTTACAAACAGAAAAGCAAAATTTGGGATACGGTGCTAGGACATGAATACTCAGATGTAGTTTAAAAATATAAATTATGTTAAGAGTTTTTCCGGAAGTTATGGTCATTGTTACTTTTTTATAGATTTTACAGATCATTGTCAGATTTTTCCGTTGAAGATTTGTGTTCTTTTATTCTGGTGTTGATTGACCTGGAGGTTTCGCCAACGTAGCTTTCACCACAGTTACAGTAAATTTTATGTATTACTCCTTTAGGGTTGTTTTGCCTTTTACTGTTGTTAAGAGTTGTTGAAGTGGAGAAGGTGGTGTCTATTTCAGCCTGTTCTTCAACGGAAAAATCTGACAATAAATCTGCAGTATCCGACCACATCAAAGACAATTCGAATCACAAAATCCAATGGACTGAAATCACTTTACTTGCTAAAACCCAGCCCGACTTTATTAAACGAAAACTAACCGAAGCTATCCACATCAAAAGACACAAACCCTCAATCAACAGAGATCAATTACTAGCAATCAGCTCGGCCTACGATGAGCTAATTAACCAATCAACCTAATCAACAACAGCCCACCACCATGTACCTCACAGGCTTCCAAAATAATCCCCCTTAATAAGTTCAGTGTCAACCTCTTCTCAATTATCTTTATGTATTCATTGTTAATTGTTGTATATTGTAATTGTTGTTAATCTATTGTTGTACATCACATAAATACATGTCTTACTGTCCTCTCTACCATAGTGCTTGAAAAGGATACACGAATCTGTATCGAAACGTTGCCCAAGTAAATAAAGAAGTTGTTATCCATAAATCTTCACATTGTTTTGAATATGTTACTTCTAAAATGCCACTAAAAGATAGCATTAACTTGTTTGACTGGCATGAGATGATGACGACGAGTCTGGATATACGGATTGCAACTTGTGAGTGACGAAGGGGCAAGGACTAGCCAAGAAACGTCGTTCTTGTCAATTCAAGAAACTGTAATCCATAATATTTTGTATATATTACGCTGGTTAGTTACAAAATATGGTTTAGTCTATTCCACTACGTTTCACTCCTTGTCGGGAAGTGAAACGTGCCGCAATGGACCAAGCCTTGTCCCCCCCCCCCTTAGAGTCATACTGTTTCTTCTAATCTAATTAGCTTGTATATACCCACGACATGCTACAACACAGTCATAAGCCAATGATATATTTTAGCACTAATAGCCTTACAGAAGTGACAAAGTGTGAGTGTGACTTGGCAAATGTTTGTTTTTATCAATACGTACTCTTCAAAATATAAGAATATATTTTAATTTTAAAATACAAATGTCATATAAAAAATCAATCTGACAGCTAAATCAGTGCAATAAAAACGTCATTAAAAGTGAAGAAAGAAGTTAACACAGTCTCTATTAACGTCTGGGACTGAAAAGCAAGTAGCAGATATGTTTTTTTATGAAAACAAATTAATAAAGGTTGTTATTCCTAAATAGTCTGTTAACGTCGTTAAGAACACTAAATTATCTACTTACATGCTTCCATTGTTTGATGTCACTGTACACGAAGTTGGCAGCTTCCGCGAAGGAGGAATTCGCGGCCGTCTCAAAGTTGAGGTAACATCGCCTGTGAAGTTGATCGAAGTTGAAGGATTTACAGACAGCACGTGACACACAGTCGGCAGCACACGAGTACAACCAACTGTTCTCAATCTTCAGAAAGGTGGAGCCTAACAACTGCTTGTTGGTAATCAACCAGGGCATATAGCAAGCACAAACGTGGACATGAATTATCAGAAATTTGATCAACTTCGACGTTCTAAAGGTAGAGTACCTGGATGCCATGTCAACTGCTTGCTGAACGACTAAAGTAAGGTGATGTGTGCAAAGTACAAGCACTGAAATTGAATCTTGATAATTGTCTAGGGACATTTAGAAGTGGTGGTACATAGTTTAAGATTTCTCGGATGTATATTGATGTCATTACAAGACGACAAGGCTTAGCACACACAAATATTGATTATAAAACTCGCGATCCACTTAACCACACAAACGAGCTGCTATTTTAACTGCTTGTATTGATAAACTTTAATTCATCCTCTTTTGTTGGTTTAAAGTTGTACTCGTTAACGGACGGGGAACGATTTGTACTTATGAATAAGTAATGAATATGTGTTTTTCATCAACGTTAACTCTTGGAAGTGTAAATAGGACCCAGCATATGCAGGTTCAGTGTCCAAACTGCACAGTTGATGTTTAAGATGATTCTTAAAAGGCATTTAGAAGGTAGTGTTGTTATAACAGGAAATAGTATGGATTGCAACTTCTTTAGTTGTAAAGCTAGACGTTTCTGGGGAAAGTCCTTGCCCCTTTGCCAGGGGCCCATTTCGGAAAGGCGTTGTAAAGGTATGACCCCGTAAACCAGGTCACTAGACTTATTTCTTGGCTTACAAATGCCCCAAATTGTTGTCAACTGTGCATTTCCCCAAATTGGAAAATGCACAGTTGACATCAATTTTGGACATTTGTGGTGACACTGTTTATGATGTTTATGATGTTGTAAAGTTTTGACGTCTTTGTGAAACGACACCCAGATTACCAATTCGCAAGGACTAGCCAAGGATTGTCGTGCGTTATATTTATATAATATTTCATTTTACAGATGTTGAATATTCCAGAGTATTTTTTTGAACAAGCTTTTCAAAGCAAATGTCACTGGATAGGTTTTAAACATGACAAAATGGTCCCACTTTTTCTTGTTTTGATTCAAAATTCCTTGGGGTCAGCACTGGTTGCAACTGGTAGAGGAAGACATTGCTGTACCATTTGTATGTAATACTAATTGGAGGGAGGGTAGAATATACACATGGTCAAAATTTAAGCACCTCGATATATGTTGACTACTAACATAAATAGGTTAAAGTTGAGCTTAGACAGGTTTGATAAAAACATTAAAGAAACTATGGCAAGTGTACTTGGTGAAAAGTGTCTCTAAAACCTCCCTGTTGAACATGTCCTAACACAAACACACAATTTTCCAAAAGTGCACTTTGTGCACAATCCACACGTCCATACTAAAGCTGTGTTACAGTTTTCAGTGATTGTTCTGCCACCATGGTACAGAGAAGATACTCAGATGCAGATTCTTAGGTGGCAAATTATATATAGTATGAATAACTGTGGTATTATTTAAATCAATTTATTTGCAATTCAAAATCAAATGCACCAGGACCTCGTTCCTCAAAGCGATCTTAAGCTTTGTTGATCGTAAGTGCTAAAATAAAACATTTGCTTACGACTCGGCATTGGGATGTTCATAGTTTTAATCGCCACACACGTAGGATCATGTCAGATAATAAGTCTCACTAAATGGTAGATATTTACATATTAAATCAGCCCAGATTCAGTAATTCAAGTAGATGCTTTCTAACAAACCACTGCACCGTGAAAAGAATAGCAACCCTACTGACTCCTTTGTTAGTGCAACTGATAGTGTGCTGATGAAAACGGCGTTAAACTCATTCATCTACAGCGAAACCATTTCAAATTATGTTAAGGCCAAAGTTGTGTCATAAAAACAAAGTATCCCAATGTCATGATTTTTATAAATCTTGTCCATGGTAAATAAAAAAATAAACTATAGCAAATGTTAGAATAACAACAGACTGCCATTTAAAACCAACTATGTTATTTTACAAAATTTATATGTCCCTCTTGTTGATAAAAATATTAAATTTTACAAAGTCATGGGATAATTCTCCTGTGAATTTCAAATTAGTCATATTGTGGTTACTAACTATATCTGATGTGGTGCGATAATGCTTTAGGAATTGCGAAACTTATGAAATAGTTTTTTTTATTAATAATGTTTTCGAAAATAACTGAAATTAGCACATTATTATATTACTCAGTTGTTGTTACATGTACCCTATTGCCAAAAATGGTAGTCACCCCTTGTATATTTCACTATTATCACCCTGCACGTGCAGACGGTTAAACTCAATTACTTCATGTCATAATTATCACACGAAGATCATGCTCTAACGTAACATTTCATGGAAGGTTAATGGCCTTTGCGCTTTGCATGTAAATCTTGTGCGTTTTGTTTAATTGCTGGCAAATGTCAGTCACAATATGGGGACTTACATCCACTTGTTTTGACAAGTGTTTAGAGAATCTTTCATTGTGTTAAACATTTTGAGATCCACTGAATATGCCTGGACCAACATCGCTTGAAATACGTAACCAAATTATTGGTATGAGTCGCACTGGAGCTTTGAATCGTGCCATTGCTGCCCACTGTAACGTGAGTGTTAGAACAGTGCAGAGAATTAAAAAACAGTATAGGACTCGGCAAAATGTTGTTCCTAGGAAATCTACAGGTCGTCCCCGCAAAACTAAACACCGTCAAGATCGAGTTTTGCTACGTTTGATGCGTAGACATCGGCAATTGTCTTCACTGACAATGAAGGAACGATGGGGGACTGTCATTAATATGCCAATATCCAGGCAGACTGTTAATACTAGACTTCTTCAATATGGATACAAAGCCAGAAGAACTGCCATTGTACCATTTAGGACCCGTCAACATCGCTGTGCACGTCTAGCCTGGGCGCAGCGCCACCGCAACATCCGTCTACCTCATTGGCGCCACGTCATATTTACAGATGAGTCACGTTTTCAGCTTTACAATGTTGACCGAAGAATGCGTGTGCGACGCCTGAGCGGAGAAAGGCTTACAGAAGACTGTATGCAGCATAGAATGGCTCACGGAGGAGGTTCTGTTCATGTATGGGCTGGAATCAATTATGGTGGTAAAACAGAACTGGTGGTGCTCCAAGAGACAGTCAACCAGAGGACATACAGAAACGTTATTGAAACTTCGCTGCTGCCACATGCTCGGGGGATTTACGGAATAACTTCTTACTGCAAGATGACAACGCACCTGCCCATCGTGCTAGGGGAATAGAATAATTCTTGCAGACAGAAGGTGTTGACAGGTTATCCTGGCCAGCTATGAGCCTGGATATGAATCCCATTAAGCATGCTTGGAATCATTTGGACCGTGTCATCAGACAACTGGACAATCCTCCTACCACTCTACGGGAATTATCAAATGTTCTCGTCAACACTTGGAACAACATTGCCGTTGCAGATGTTAACAAACTTATTGACAGTATGCCTAGGCGAATTATTGCCCTTGTAAATGCTAGAGGTGGTGCAACACGTTATTAGGTGGTACAAACTATTTCATGAACTCAGAATCTTTCGATATGATAATACTTGAATGTATAAATTAAAGCATGTCTGTTTAAAGTAAACTGTCTTAAGTCCTTCGTTTATGTAGACAAAACTATGGGTTTTGAAGGGATATTGTATATCCATGTCAGTAGGTGTTGCTTTCATGGTATCATGCAGCAACAATGAGTAACAATCCTCTTATAGCTACATTTCATTTATACATTTTTTTAGACTTCCAACTTTAGTTGTTAACTTTCACTAAACAATTTGATACTCATATATATGAGATATTTTGGAGTGACAACCATTAATGGCAATAGTGTATCTCTTATGACTGTAAACTTGATTTGGTTACTGGACATGGAAATATCAACGGTGAACGTACACCAAGGCAATTCTACAGCCTGTTCTTGTGCCACACTTTGACAATAATCTATTGGCTACTTGTCCTGTGTTCAAGGATGATAACGCTCGACCTCATCATTATCTATTTGTGACGACTATTCTCTAGAACAACACGATGACTAAATGGCCTGCAATAAGCCGAGATCTCAACCCACTGGAACACGTTTCGGATATTATTGGATGCAGAGTGCAAGCCCTGGACCCGCCTGTACAAGATTTAACTGGGTTGGAATCTGCTATATACACCATGAGTGACGGCAGTTGCATCTGAAGCAAATCAGGAAAAAAAACCACAAACATAAAGAGAAGCAATCATCCGGTCACGCAGTGGATACACCCGTTATTGACAGTATGTTTGATACCCGTTCACTTAAAATTTCAAAGAACATTTTCCACCTGGTAAACAATCATCGTCACCATTTTAGAAATCTGTCGCTCAATAGTTGTAAAGTTGTTCATGTAAAATAAGTGTTAACGTGTATATGTCAATGTAAAGAGTAAACTGTTGCACATTGTATTTACTTAAGTGTTTTTCTTTAGCCAAAGGGATGCGCTCCCAGAAAATAATAGCATCTCCGTTATAAATATAGCATAGTTTTCATCATGGTTGGGCATTGTTACACCAATATGAAAAATGGGTAGTGCTTGATTAAATTATATGTGAAAATTATTGTCTGTTTTGTCAAAGGGCAACGACGTTTTCCTTATGTTAAGTGATTGGTGATATCCTTTGAAAGCATTATACATTATGTTAAAACAGTCGAGACCTTACAATCGAAGAAGTCACTCGTGGTATTGGTTAATTGGAGAGTAAGAGACGTTAGTCAGTGATTTCAACGTCAGTCACCGTGTTTTTAACTTATTACATTACATCAGCAGACTGCATCTATCAAGCAGAGCTACAAAAAACTGCAGCTCGCCAAGATTGTCCGATCTCTCATATTGTTAAAAACAGAATCTTGTCTGCAAAGTCTAGCGGTTGTAGGTTCCGTGATGTTAAATCTCTGCACGTGTGTACGTTCAAAAACGTTCATTAATCAAAGAGCCTGAAAACTCTTTGCTCACCTTTGACTGTGTGAGCGTGGCAGATGGTGTTTTTCTGGACAGCGTGTTTTGTAGGAACAAAGTAATCTGGAGAATGTACATGTACTGTACTGGATGGGAAATCGAGTGGTGCTAACCTTTTACTGTTGATTATATACCAAAGACGATTAACAATGGTTTAATATAAGAAATAACAACGAAATCTGATTATTGTTCTCATGGATAAAATATATGTTTTTAAAAAACAGTAAAAAAGCAAAACTAATAAACAAAACATGGGGTTATATATCGGAGAGAATTACTGCACAGTACATATATATGCAGAAATAAAAACATGTAGTAAACAAATGCTCAAGTTACCTAGCGCAGATCGGCTCTCGATGTGTCTTTCAAATGTGATTTTGTTTAAGGAAAGTCTCCCAATTGCAAGACGGTAACTTTTCATCTGCATCCAGAAAACCTTGCCACTGTCCACGGCTAAACGAGAACCAAATTTTCCTTCCTTCCACTTTAACTTTGTTATGTGTTGACCCGATGGGGACAGGTGATGGACGGAGCCAGAGTTTGAAACTGTTAGATACCCTTTGGGACGTAATACATAATTTTAAAAGTTTACATCCTCGTTTTATGTTCCTGACAAACACCTTCGTTATATAATCACCGCTTTGAAAATTTGAGATAAATGCACAGAAAAAAGTGGATTTTGAAGAAGCACTAGAAAGCTTCTTTATACTTAGTGTTGACATCACCGAAGTGGACAGAAGCTGATTAAGTTTCGCTGGAAGATCGAAGTGCACGCTTTGTCAAATACAGGGAGATCAAGTTCTTAGATATGAAGGATAGTTATCATTAATGATGCAGTCATAAGTGATAATACAGATCTTAAAGATAATTCGATAGGACACAGGAAGCCAGTGAAGGGCTTTGAGAGCTGGAGTAATGTGTACATATTTACGATGTTTGGAGATGGACTGTGTGCTCCACAATAACATCATTATAAACTGTGCACTTTATAATAAAAACATCATTATAAACTGTGCAATCCACAATACGACGCCTAGCAGCAAATTTCTGAATTCTAGCAGCAAAGTTATGAAAATGCAAGTTTGCCCGACCCAAAACATATGTGCAAAATGATGTGGCATAATTTAAAACTAGGTTTCTTTAACAGGAAATGATGAAAGTTGCAAAAAACATTGCACATGGAAGACAAGTCTATCATGGTGAGACGACGTATGACACCCATCGAAATAACACATAAAATAGTGTAAGTGAACGTGAAGAAACACAACCTACTGTGGCTGACAGTTTTAAGTACATCGTATAAACTGTGCACTCTATAATAACAACACAATTTTAAACGGTGCACTCAATAATATCAACATCATCATAAACTTGAACCTCCATAATAACAACCTTATTATAAACTGTGCACTCCACAATAACAACAGTATTATAAACTGCGCATACCATAATGAAAGCATTAACATAAACAGTGTACTCCATAATTAAAAGCATCATTATAAACTGTGCACTCCATAAAAACCACATCATTATAAACTTGCACTTCTAATAACCACATTATTATAAAACGTACACTCTATAATAAAAACATCATTATAAACTGTGCACTCCATTACAACAACATACTTATAAACTTGCACTTCAAAATAAAAACATTATTATAAACTGTGCACTTAACAATAAAAACATCTTTATAAAATGTGTATTTCATAATAATCATCATTAACAACTGTGCACTCAACAATAACAACATCATTATAAACTGCATTTCATAATAATTAGTATTATATGTGCACTCAACAATAAAAGCATTAATATAAACTGTGGACTCCACAATAAAAAACATCATTATAAACTGCACGTTACATAATAGAAACATCATTATAAACTGTGCACTCTAAAAAAACATCATTATAAACTGTGCACTCCACAATAAAAATATCATTATAAACTGCACGCTACATAACAAAAACATCATAATAAAATGTGTACTCCACAATAAAAACACTATCATAAACTGTGCACTCACCAATAAAAACATCATTATAATCTGTGCGCTACATCAATACAAACTGTGCATTCATAAACAGGACAGTCCACAATAAAAGCAACTCACAGATTGCAACTGTTGCATGATATTTATCGAAATTGTGCACTTCATGATAAAAACATCATTATAAACTGAGCACTCAACAATAAGAACATCATTATAAACTGAGCACTCAACAATAAGAACATCATTATAAACTGTGTACTCCACAATACAAACATCATTATAAACTGCATTTCATAATAATCATCATTATAAGCCATGTACATTTTATAATAAAAACATCTTTATAAACTGAGCACTCAACAATAACAACATCATTATATACTGTGTTCTTCACCATAAAATCATTTTTATAAACTGTGCACTCCACAATAAGAACATCATTATAAACTGTGCACACCACAATAAAATCATCATTATAATCTGTGCGTTCTATAATAAAAACATTATAAACGGTGCGCTACATGATAAAAACATCATTATAAACTATGCACTCCATAATAACAACAACCGGCCTCCGTGGTGTAGTGGTTAGAGCGTCTGCTCTGAAATCGGAGTGTGCGGTAGGTCGACGGTTCGATCCC
>JAULCD010146161.1:0-11097 GCA_032361085.1 Calliostoma canaliculatum
TAATGAATGTGTTCGAGTTTCCGGAAGTATTACTGGTGCTATGTTCCAGATGTTTAGTGGAGGAATGTGGAGAGAGGAAGATATACGTCAGTCTGCGACTGCGCAGCGGGCGAGAGTAGACGACTTACTGTTGTTGAAACGTAGAAATGTTTTATGGTAAAGATCACGTCCACCGGTTTCTTGCAGCTTTCAGGTTGGCGGGTTTGTGAGACAGAAGTTTGGAACTGAACCATACTCTGTTTACTAACGTGTTGTCTGGCGTGTGGGTTTTGTTCAATGTTGGAATTCTCTTAAAGTTGCATTACCAGGTGTAGCGTCGGTGTTTACTTTGTATTTGGACTATTTCCAGATTTAAAAGTAATTCTGAGATAAATCAGGTACTTTCTAGAATTCAGAACAAGTGTTGTAATTTTCCGTTAAAGGTGGTGTTACTCTTTCAAATATAGAACATTGCTTTATGAATCATAATCTGGGATTATGCTATAAAAAGAAGTACAATTGTTTCATGGTTAAAATCTTCCATTGTAAGCATGCATTATACCTAAACTTATTTTTAGTATTTAAAAGTAATTTTTTTTCTTAGTTTCGTGAACTATTATAGTACAGTAGATTAGTTGGCAAATATGGTCAAATCATTCAAAATGTGAAAAAGCGTGAACATTTGCACATTGGTAGTTTTTTATGCTCTTTCATATACAAGCGGGACACACGTGATCTGACTACAATTGTGACCGCCATCTTTGTTCTCCTTGTAACAAAAATTTGCCTACATCTCATCTCACAGAACAGACAAAGTCTTGATTTAAGTTGCTAATCATATTGTTATACCCAAGGAATGTACTAGAATTGACTAAAATACTCCATTATTAATTCTTGTATGTCGAAAGTATACATAACCATTATCAGAATAAAATATATAGGGGAAATCACATATAGTACAGTAGGTAAGGTGGCAAATATGGTTGAATCATTCAAAATGTAATAAAAAGTGTTAAAATTTGCACACATGTAGAGTTTTTTATGCTCTTTAATATATAAGCGGACACGTGTGATCTGACTACAATTGTGGCTGCCATTTTGGTTTTAAAAATGGCCGCCCTCGAAATACAAATTTGCCAATATCTCAGCTCAAAGGACACATAAAGTCTTGATTTCAAAATTATACATAACCTTTATCAGAATAAATTATATACAGGGGACATCACATTAGCTGCTCATCTATTCAAAAGTTATGGCCTAGAAATGAGAATCACATAATTATTATAGCTAATTTATTAAATCATAGCACAGAATCATATATGGGTTGTTGCAAGGGTCCTATAATGCAAGGACCAGTGTATTAAATGTTCCATTTTCTTATCGCTGTTATCTTAATTAATGTGAAGGTGCTGGTATAACAATAGTCTGGAATTTTTTCTTTTGAAGGTGAAGAGTAGGAGGATTCTGTTAAATCAGAAGTTCGATTTTACTAACCTAAGTAGTCTACGTAACCATGCCCGAAAGTGAAAGTTGATAAGTCATGATGAAGGTACTTCCTTCAAAAACAGTGTCATCAGGCGCCAGTACTGAACTCGCTATTGTGAGTGATAAGTCAACAGGACACAGTGGAAAAACTTGTTCATCCTGGTAAATATAGGGAAATTGAATAAGAAAGTGGCTACAAACTGTTTGCTGCAAACATGTTGCAGTTTAATAAAATCAATTGCTTATCACAAGACACCAATATCATGAGACTGGACAGTGGAGAAGGATTTGAAGTTACCTGTAAATCAAGCAAAGCTGCACGGCATAAAAAGTGCAGGAACAAATATAACAACCAGAAGCTCCAGCATGCTCAAAATCAGAAGACACAGGAAAGAGACAGGATTTGAACCACTTCCAGTCAGACTCTACAAAATGGGATTGGTTTAATGGGCTAGATGATGAAATTTTACCAGTCTTCAAATTGTCTTATTTAGGTATGCTTTATGAATCCAGCCTGAAGGAGGATATTTCAGATTTAAAAAAAGTCAATACAACAGGATTGAAACATACACTGATAAGTTTAACTCCAAACGAAAGATACAACAACAAAGTCGGGAAATGATGTGTGTGTACAGTTTAGATCTCGGGAATGCTCTTAAGTTTGGTTGCTCCAACAACGATGATGATAATGATAATGTTGATGATCATGATGATGATGATGATGATGATGCCATTCATTTGGCACAAGCTGCACAACTATTGATGAAAGGAGTTTACACCAAAATATGTTTTTGATAAATCCTTGAAACCTGGATGTGAAAGGCACGCTATTCCTTAAAGTGTTTTTGCTCTTAATAAGAGAACTCAGTATCAAGCATCAGAAGCAAGCACATCAAAGTCCCCAACACAGGTGTTCCCATCACTGTATTGTCTCAGTCGTTTGTGTTTAATTGAATAAAACCATCTGAAAACCCATCATGGTTTATAAAACGATTGGCTGCCCCATTAAATGAATCCATAGCATTCCTTAAAGTGGGGTTGTGGTCAATATTTTTTCCAGACCCACCAGTGAACACATCACCCTTCAATATGGATGGAAAAACACAATTTTGCCACACTGTGGAAGACTGAAATTTCCTGTTCACAACTTGATAAGTATCTCTTGTTTTTAATTGGCATGTATGATATCCTAATGGTTCTTTAGATGTTTGTTTTGCATTGACCACAATAAACTAAGCTAGAGACAGGACTACCTGTGTTAAGGAATTTGATGCCTGCGTTTGATATTGGATACTTGGTCCTCTTCCGATCGTTCAAACAAGAAAAACTACACTTTCCGGAACAGCATCCATTTGACTCCATATTTAGTGATCCATCAAAGGCATATTGCTTTATGAAAATGTCTTACCTAAATTATGGTGCAGCAGGTGCCAAATGGCATTATCATCATCATTGTTGTTGGAGCAAAAAGCTTAATAACATCCCATATTGTATAAATTAAATATAAGAATTACTTGCCGACTTTGGTGTTGGCATTGTAAACCCTTCCAAACTCATGCAACTCATGCAAGACTGGTAGACTGTCATCATATTCATCTTAACGAACTTCTTCTATGAATAACACAATCTCTGCCATAACATACCTATTACCTTTGTTTTGTTTATCATCCCTTTCCTTGGCAAGCATTGCATTTCCATATATAGGACCATTCAGTGCTGTCATGTAACTCAGATGATGTCTAGCAATTCTGGCGTACATGGCACTCTTAGTGAGTTTTTCTAACGACCTTCTACATTGTAGTATACAACGAACACGACAATCTGTCGGCACATTATAGAGTTGTTTTTGTCTGTCACATTTATCGCGGGAAAAGGCAACTCTTTTCCCTGCCCATTGAACCATCAACACTTTGCCGAGTCTAACTGGACGTGGTTCAAATCATGTCTCTGCTTTAGTTTTCCGCTTCTGAGCATGCTGAAGCTTCTGGTTGTCATATTTAGTGTAGCTTTGTTTTTATTTAAGTATAACTTCAATCTCTTCACCACTGTCCAGTCTCATAATCACACACAATTGCCAGTTCGTTACAAATGACACCTAAGAAAACAATGCTTTTGAGGAAATTCGTTAACCAGGATCCATCAACTTTCACTTTTTGGGACATGTTTACATATGCTACTTGGGTTGGTAAAATATAAATATTGATTTAACAGACTGCTCCTACTCTCCACCTTCTTTAAAAGAGATTATTATTGGGTATAACTTAAATCAAGACTTTATGCATCCTTTGAGCTGAGATGTTGGCAAATTTGTATTTCGATTGCGGCCATTTTGGAAATCAAGATGGCGGCGATATTTGTAGTCATATTACGTGTTTCGCTTGAATATGGAACGGTATCCAAAAATCTACCAGTGTGTAAATTTTTACACTTTTTTTAAATTTTAAACGATTTTTACCAAATCTACTGTTCTATTACAAGTGTGTCATGACCCTGATGTCCTAAAACGTACATTGTATAATGACTTGGTCATGTTTTGTTCTTAAACATGAATAAAACAGATTTAATTTTTTTTAATTTGAACCAAGGATTTAAATAGATAGGAACTCCAACTTTTAAGAGTTGCTTTTATACGACTATGTATGTTTTAATGAAATGTATCTGGGAAATTATAATTGGAAGATTGAGGGCTAAATTCAAATGTTTTATCAGGTGATCTTTGACTTGCAAAACATCATCATGCACACGAACGTACCCTCAATGAATACTAACATAGCTCAGCGGTGGAATGTGAATTGTCACTCCCGAAAACTTGAATTTCAATGTCATCCAAGATCAAGGGAATGAATTACAAAAGCCAAATTGCTGTAAACGTGTACATTTACAATACAAACAGTATAACCAACCCCAAACATAAATGGCATTGGTTCCAAAGCAACCTTTGGGCTACAACAGTCGTTAGCCAATATCTTATCAACTTAGCCTAAGATCGCTTTAAGTAACGAGGTCTGGGTAAAGATCTCATATCTTAACAACAGAATCTAAATGATAAATGCAAACAGACATAAAACGTTCCGGAAAGAAAAACAGAACACGAACTTTACAAACCTATAGCTCAAATGAAACATTACCACAGAAACAACAACAGAGATGTTTAAAAAAGAGACAAAACAAAAACCCGAAGACAGACATAAGAGCGAGAAACATGACAGGTAATTTGTCTGTTCGTCTACACACTGACAAGTGTTTGTGTGGTGTCGGATCTTCAGTCGGTCCGGTTTATAACTCTTAATGTGCGAACACATTTTTTCATTTCAGTGTCCGAATGCCATCTAAATAGACTTCTTCAAACCCACCCTGTGGTAACGTGTTGAATAGAGCTCATACATCAGCTCTTAATAAACAAGCTACCACAGAACAGGTTTCCACCATCAGGTGGTTGTGAGTTCCAGGAACCCTACTTCAACACGTGTAGGGTTAACTGTTGTCGCCATTTCGTGCACCGCCCAGCTCATGTTTTCCCTTCTCGGAAGTAGTCAGAATATATCGGCAATTGTCTGCATCTTCAGATAAACCTGCTGCGCTTTCCGCTGTTTGGTCGCACTTCGTTGTGTATCACTCCGCGAGCGGTCTTATGGCCTTGTTACCTATTACAATATAGGGTCACATTAGAGTTTTATCTTAAGCACACGAGAACGGTTCCACCCGGTTTCGAATAGTATTACATTGTAAAGATGAGCTCTGTTAGAATTAAACCCTACCCCACACCTCACACCCCACTCCCACACCATTATCTTTCGATTAGCTGAGATAGGGGTCCGTTGCTGGCAAGAAGCGGGACCAGGCAACCGGAAGTAAAGTTTGTCTTTTTATCCAACCACATCCCCGGGAGTCTTACAGCCCTGAGGAGCGATAACTTGTTAGATACACGTGTCAGTCTTACTGGTGATGTGGTTATTGAAAGAGCTTCATTGGGGGAGGTACTTACACTCAATAAGCTTCTGTACCTACTTCTTGAATAACTTTTCTTGAACGCATTATTTTGTATATTGTCAGCGACAAGAACTAACCTTGATCATGAGGTCTTAAAAGGCAGGCGAGAGGGAGTAACGGTGTAAAGATTCAGGGATATTTCTGATCAGTTTTATACTTTTTTGTGGTTACTTTTATTTTAATAAAGGCTCTAGAGTTTCAAAAACAGATGAAGTAACACCCAAAGGTATAATAAATGTCATCTTTGTTGTTGCCAGAGACAATGCTCCCTTGCCCAATCAGATTGCAACACCACTGGTAGGTTGGTCGAGACATCCTGCCTTCAATGGTAGTTTATCGTTTTGCAGATTAGTAAAAGGATGTGAAAGTGATCATAAACATTAAGGATCAATTTCAAATGTTGTAGACGTTCCCTTCCGGTTTGGTTTAAATGTTGGAAACTATCCGTCAATTCTTGTATTTAAAATCTCAAAACTTGAATTTTAACTGCATTTGTTTTAAAACTGGTCAACTACAAACTGTCATGCTTTGGACAAATCTGTCACTAAAACATCATATATCTATATACATACATACATACATACATATATATGTATATATATATATCATATGTTTTGCATACACATCACGTGCATACACATATTAACTATAAGTACATACTATAGAAAAACTAAAAAAGGCATTACATAACAGTACAAAAGAAATACAGGGTTAGTATGCAATCTTGTATATAAAAATACCACAAGTCATATGGCTGAAAGTACTTGCAATACATTTGGACAATATTTCAAGGATATATCAATACCTAGCATAGAATGTAACTTTGATAGGGATTTTGCTAAATAAAATTAAGAGTTCTATATTAAGTATTGAGCACTTTGAAAACAGTAAAAATAAAGATGAGTTGATATTTTACCATTGAGCACATTGTTTAATATTAACGAGGTTCTAGACATGGTCCAAGGGCTTAAAACAACAAATCCCCAGGACCTGACGAAATCACTAATGAGCATATTAAGTATGAAGGTAGATTCTTAATTAGGCACATTTTTGTTGTTATTTAATGCTATGATATAACATGAGTATATTACACAGGCTTACAATGTAGGTAAAATCCTTCCTTTGCATGAGGGTCATAGTAAAAGTAAAACTGATCCTTCTAACTACAGGGGAAGAATATAAACGCCAGTTTTGAGTAAACTATTCGAGGATAAATAAATAGGCTAACGAAAATGTAGTATTTCCTCACCCTTTCCAGTTTGGATTCAGAAAAAATAATGTTGCCGTAACTGCAGCACTCTCTCTTCTTAAAAGTATTGCATATTATAACGAAAAAGATTCACTAGTCTACTGCGCCTTTTTAGATAATGAAAAGGCTTTTGATCGTGTTTGGCTTGATGGTCTCTTTTATAAATTGTACAGGCTTGGAATTACTGGCAAACTATCGAGTAACATTTGTTTTTATTTCTGCTTTTTTTTTCAGTTTAAAAAAAGTTTTATTTTTACCCGGTCACGCCAAACCTAATTACAATAATGTAAGATTATCACAAAACAATTTATGGGCTTCATGATTATTTGAATTTAAATACGAAAATAAGAAAATTAGTTCTTCAAATACATTTTTTAGAAGCACGGACATGTAAGTGACTGTATTAAAACAGTACGATAACGTCATGGAAGTTTATATTGTTGTACTGTTTGTGATCGATGTATGTAACTTGAACATATTCATTTCCTGTTTCTTCAAAGTGATGGGTCTCAAAAGATGATATATGTGTTTATATTCTGCTGTTGACTTTTAAACATACAGTTGAGTTTAGAAAGCACATTCAGTTCATATTTTCTCGAAGGTTAGTGTTGGTACAAAACTGGTGGTGTTTTCACCAAAGTCGCATTGTATCTGGCAGGTTCCAACAGTAAGTGTGGACACTGGATCAGTACATAGATGCTTTGTCTCACCCTGTGTTTGTGTGATTTCCAGTCTGTATATGTACCCTGCCTTAAGCATAACTGATTCTGGTAGTTGTATTTCTACTTCATCTTTCTGTTTATGTGATGGCTTCCCAGTGACTTTAACATTGCCCATTTTCTCCCATACATCTGTCGCACTCCCCCACGGATATGTTGCACATATACTTAAACTTAGATAATATTCCAATTCATGAGTGGCCTGACAACTGTATGTCATAAAACCAACCAGTTTGATATTCTGTGAAGGTTTCAAGCGTATAGTTGAGGTAAGACTATTTGACAACTTATTTTGATCATTACGAACACGTTTGGTGTATGTACTAACATACACAAACTTTGATTTAGCCTTGAATGGACAAATATCGGTATCAGGCAAAGCAAAAAAGCAAAGCAGTTTTGTACATTCATCGCCTGATAGAAGCCTAGATGGAACAATGACCTTTGCAAAATCCTCAGCTCCCATCTCAAAAAAAGGAAGATGAAACATTGTTTCACCGAGGACTTCTCTCTGGTTCTCAGGAGTTGCATCCTTCCCCCGTCGTTCACACTGGGCCTTGGACCAGACCAGGGCAGCTGTGCATACTATCTCGGGCTTCCCTGTTAGATCTTCTGACTTGACAACCTGCTCGAAACACTTGGAGCATAAATCTTTGAAAGCTGGACTTGTAAGAGCGATCTCCCCATTCCCCCGGATGGTCTTGAAGGCGTTGTGATGAATATCTTTCTCGCCAAAACGATGAGCTTGTTCCATAATGAGACAAGCATCATCAGGTGAGAGAGGTTTATCCAGGTAGGTCACACACAGATGCTCCAGACCCCCCACAGCGTATTTCTTGGACAGGTAGAGAAGGCCAATCACGTTGTCAGGTGTCAGGGTCGCGTCGTTAGTGTACAGGAACCTGCAATAAAACGTTCTTGTTCAGAATACTTTTGGTAGATTTTGATCAGAACAGTAGAATAGAATTATCTGAATTGTTTCATTTAAGGGTTTAACCATCATTGACAGCGTTCAATCATTACCATCTGAACTGAAGCATTGTAATTGACAATAAGTGTAATTTTTAAGAGAATAAATTTTAAACTAATTCATAAATTGTTTTTTGCTGACCTTAACATTTCAGTAAACATTCCTTCCTCCACGTCCAGTATTTTGATGTCATCTTTTCCCACCAGGGGGCTACATAACAATGCGTAGAACACGCAACTTCGGCTGATCAGCACATAGCGGTGAGCTCGAACTGTCTTCTCCTTCCGGCCGACCCGGAAGCTGACGTCACACGAGTCCTCTGAGGTCAGCATGTGAAGGTTACTCTCGGCCAGTGACCTCCCACTCTGCCAGTTGTCTACGAATCCGGAGTTTTCTGTTGGTACACTTGAAGATGCCATGTTTGTAAGGAGAGAACCTGGCAATGTAATGTGAAATAGGCATAGATTGGTTTATATTTCGACATTAGATGCTGTTTTGCTTCATGTTCAGTTTAGTGTTAGCCTAAATGTCTTCGTAAACAGTGGCCAATGTAACAAATCGCAACGTAAATTGATGTTGCTGTAAATCCATTTAAGTTAAATGACACTGGGTGCCGTTTCACAAAGTCAACATAAATATTTAATCATAAACCTTCTCCATATGCTAATTGTGAGGTTGACAACAAACAAAACATTGTTGTGAACTGTGCACTTTCAGTTTTTTCATAAAGAGCACAGTTTACAGCGAATAATTGCGTTTGCAAACATAACTCATTGATGAAATGACATGCTTTACGACGTCGCAACTTTTGGATGATTTGTGAAACGGCGCCGAGTAAATGTGTCACATAAACTTGCATGAAACAACACAATGTTTCTTGTGAGAATAATGAGTAATTATTAGTTATATGTTAATTTTATTCGAAATCCTGCACATAAAACTAGAGTTTATTTATTTAGTTTTCAAAAAATAAATATTAAGTATATCACACAATAGCAATAAACAACGTTGGTAAATGTTATGGTATTAAAGTTTTAGACGATTTGTGGTGGTTAAGAAGCTGAATATTACTCACTTATAAAAACGGTTTCAGGTGTTGCAATGCACTGCCTTATTTATTTATTTTCATATAAGCGTTAATCTTCAGATTTGAGTATATTTTATTGTACACATCAACCCATGAGAAACGCATCACAATATGTTCAATGATCATGGAATACACAAAATGAACTTTGAACCTTAACTGTATTTGGGTTAACCTGGCATTAACCGATAAACGTGAGGCACACCAACAGGCACATGCACCTCCGTGGGAACACATTATCCAATATTTGTTCAGAAACACTTTGTCACATGCGAATCGTAAAATTAGGCGGTTCCACATCACACTGACACGTCATTTAATTGCATAAGGATTGCGTGTGCTAGACCCAAACGTAGTTTCATACTAACTCGCCAGCAACAACAACACCAACAACAACAACAACAACAACAACGTGCACTGTGGTGCAGGACACATCAGCGTCGAATCCTTAAATTGTCTTTACTGATGAGTCCAGGACCACGTTCCTCAAAGTGAGCTAAGTGTTAAGATATTCGTAAGCTATTTTTAAACAGTGTCCTTTAGATTTTATTCTTATCACAGACTTATGACTGTCTCATGGGCTTACGAATAGCACCGGTTCCAAAGAGATCTCTGTGTTACAACAGCTGTAAGCCAATGTTAGGCTAAGATAATTGTAAGTGTTAAAGTACAGCACTGGCTTACGACTGTCGGGACGCAGATATCGCTTTGGATCAGTGCCATTTAGCACCGGTTTCAAATCGATTTCTTCGCAACGACAGTCGTAAGCTTATGATAGATCACTTTGAGAAACGGAGCCCAGATGTTGTCTCAGTCATAGAGTTTAGTGTCGACGTGAAAAACGTTATGATTTAAAGTGGGGTGATTGTTCGTGGCAAAACACCTCTACACATTTGTCGTAGAGCCCAAATGTGCAAAGCAGAAGTACTAAGAACGACAGCAGTTCTACACAGGGCGACTGACTAACATCTTCACACGCTGTAACAAGATAATACATGTTCCCATTCTTCAAAAAACCATGAAATTTCTACAACAAATCAGCATTCCTCTCTTCCCTTTGTCGTCCATTTATCCGGATTTAGTGCAAAAAGAACATGTGGAACGAGATGAGGAGACGAATTTCTAAGAGGGGTATTCATAAGTTGTAAGTACAGAATGTGACAAACGATTGTGTGTGACAGGTACCGTGCACCTGCCATATCGTGCAATAAAGAAGCTTTCATGAAGTGGGTCAGTTGTTTTATCAATCAGGTGAAGATGTGGAACTGTGCTCAAAGCAAATAGTAGCCATACTTGTCAGAGACAATTGACTGTGTAAAGTTTTTGAGCGGGTGTGAAATTTTAATTTAACCCCCGTCGCTGTGATATACAAACTTAGTACGTAATGCATATCATGTATGTAATACACACCTCGTTTTCTGAGTCATCTATGGGATTACATATTCAAAGAAAACGAAAGCGAAAGTAGCATTCCTATTATAAGAAACGAAAGCAAAAATAACATTTAAAGCGGCCCATACACGATCAAGTATATTGCGCAAGCCTGGTTGCACAATATAATTGACAATTTTTTGCTGCACACACACGACTCAATATAATTGACAATTTGATTGTGCAAACC
>JAULCD010146272.1:0-11097 GCA_032361085.1 Calliostoma canaliculatum
TGACACCTCTAGTGTACACACATCAACACAGGACCAAAGGGTTTGATTAACTCTTAAAGTGCTAAGCCCATTTTTTAAAATTTCATTGTCAAAATATCACCTAAAATAAGCCTCCTACAGGAGCTCTTTTAAACAAATTACTACAGGACAGGTTTTTAACAACACAAGGTGGTCACAGTATAAAAATCTACTTAATCCTATTCGGTACTGTAAGGGTTATATAACAAATGTGAAAATCATTGAAAACTGTGCATTTTCCAAATAAAAGTGCGAACACATATCAACAAATCATTGTAAACTGTGCACAGAATAATGAGTGAAAGAGTAAGTGAGATAGGTTATAATGCCGTTTTTAAAAAAATCAGTTATATTGTGGCAACATCATGCCGCAGTTTACCTGAATAACCCAATCAGACATAGTACACTGACTCTGAGTGAACAAGTTTTTCTTTGGAAAGTGCACAGTTTACAATGAGTTTTACATTTGTAACCCAACAATGTACAACCCATGAATAAAAACACCCACAAGCAGCTGTCACTTCTGTGGAAAGCACCCATTTTACAATAGTTTTGGCATTTGTAATCCGAACCCACTGGTACTGTGTAAGCCCTAGGCAGGACAATTGACAGATGCATGGAGTTTGTTGTTTGCAAACTTCATTTTATTGAAAAAGTGCAGACTTTACAACAGTTTTGACACTTGTGATCCGAACTCAATGGTCAAGTGCAAACAACTGGCAGGAGATTAATATTTGAATGGTGTTTTTTCCACAAGTTTGTCATTTGCAAGCTTGTTTCTCTTTAGAAAGTGCACAGTTTAAACCAGTTTTGAAATTTGTAAATTGAAACAATTAGTCCAGTGCAAGGCTTCGATAGCTGTTGGCAGCTAGTCAGTTTATTCACAAGTTGTGCTCTTCACGCCAAAAATAAAAAATGTTGTAGTTCCGATTACCCGACCTTGCCTAGAACATAGGTGCCAACCCTGCCCTTTTTATTATCGTAATAACAAAAGCATAACATATCATCTACTGCAGATGAAAACTATTTGATCTTATTAATCCTTAAAGTGCTGCACACTACATTTGGTCATTTTAGTGTTCAAATTCCAGCTGATACAGGCTGTTGAAAGTAGAGCTGTGTATCGTGTACTATGCTGCGAGACGATATATCCCGATACTTACATTTCATGGCGATACGATATATCACAAAAGTATTGTCCAATGAAATGTGAGACGATATATATCACGATACATGGGTGCCGAGACTATATGTATCACGATACTTGTCTGAAGAAAAATAACTTTCTGATATATAATTTAACTTGTTTTGTGACATATTTGTCCAATTTTAAATCGTTTTTTCTGTAGTACGGACTTTCCCGACACGTGGTGAATGTACCGAGCTCTAACGAGTTACATACCCAGCATTACATTAGGAACTTAACTTTTATAATGTTTTGTTGAAGTTAACTTTGCGGTATCGGGATGTTTTGTTGATACATCGGTGTATCGTCTATATTAACGATAAAAGTATCGTGATATATTGCCTAAATAAAGGTTTCATCGATGCATCGTATCAGGCTATCACGATATCGATAGTTTATCGATGAATCGTTACACCCCTAATACCTAATTTCCCGAAGCATTCCATAGTATTTTATACTCATTTCATATGTATTCTTTACAAATTTTATAAACCTCTTAAATGTAGATTTTAACAGATAAAAACGTGCATTTAAAAGTGAGTTTATTTAAATTGCGACAGTGATCATACATACCTCGCATATACACATGCTTATTGCATCAATTGAAGCCTAAATAGATTTCATTTTGTTTTGTTGTAAGTAAAAATACCAACCAAAATCGACTACCACAGCTACAGAGATTTAGAAAAAAACTGCATTAAAAAATCAAAATATATCTGGAAAATACATGCATTTGTTTTATAGAATACGATGGAATGTTACGGGTAAGTAGGTATTTTATGGTGAAGGTGTGGACGATAAAAGAGGAATGTAGCTAAAAAAATATATTAAATAAATGCATGTATTTTGAGCTCTAATTTTAGTAATAGTGCATGTATTGAAATAATGTTATCTGAACCTATTTCTTTAAATGTCAATGTAAAAAGTTGTTAAAATTGAACTCGTATATTTATGCAAATTTATATTTGAAATATTGAAGGGAGATTTGTTTTATATGGAAATAATTGTAATCATTAGTGTAATAATGGGAATAATTATTGTTCGGATATGGCCCTTTGTTGATATTTTATAATCATATATGAACATATCACAAGACATAAATTAAAAGATACACTTTTTTATCATACCATTAATACCAAAATATTGACTAAATATTTATTATGTAAATAAAAATGTCAACTAATCAAGCTAGACATATCAAAATTAGCAGCACTGATTTCGCCCTGTTAACAAATTAAGCACGCAATATAAACAAAAGATTATCCGAACAGTAATAATTACAATATGATTGATAAACAAATACATCGTAATACATATTCTGACTGAGTTATATTTGCCTGGTATATGTTGATTCACAATGGCGGATAAACGTCTGTCAGAGAAAAGCATGTGTAACTCATGATTTTCTCGTTTTAACAGTGATAACTCATAGTTCCGCATGCATCACATCCGGGAAACATTTTTGCAAAATAATAACTAATAATAAGCTGACAATTTTATTTATAAGGTTTACCTAATATTATTTTTTTATTAATGTAAAATATAATATATTGTCTTATTTATCGTGGGTGGCACTCAGTGTCATTAAAAGACATTTCACTTAGAAAGTAATAAATTGTAAATAGCATACATATATAGGTTGTTTTCTTGTATATGCTATGATATATACCTGTACCTGTGAAAGAGACGGGTGGCTATGGCATACAGCTGTACTTGTGAAAGAGACTGGTGGCTCTGTGGTTGATTGTGTGCACTTTAACTCGCCATGTGTAAGCTATTGGCAGTCCCACGCGCTGGAGGACAGCACGAGTTATGTCCCTTCCTTGCGTTGTTGATGTATTCGTCTTTTACAACATAGTAAATACAATAAGAAACATAGACTTATATTTGTTTCAAAATAACTGTGCTACTCCTTGCAACATGGTCAAATATATTGTTTTATGTTCTTTAATTAATTAATTAAGCAATCAATTATATTAAAATTCAATTTAATTCATCAAAATAAGCGATGCCAGGGTGACTTACATTATTATTGTTCGAAAATAACTGAACAATTAAACGAGACTTCCTTGTGGGATTGAGATGCAACAAGGCATCAGGGAGCAGGTATTATCACGTGAGATCGCACAGGGACTCACGTGACCTGACGGAAAAAGGATAACTTTAATAGCAGAAACCACAATGTATCTCTTTTAGAAAGATAAATCCAGGTTCAATATAAACTAAACATACAATTTATTGAAAATAGTTAACTTTGAGTGTCATGCTGAAGAAAACTAGGGGTAACATTTGGATGAAAAGTTTAAAACGATTTAAGCCTTGTCTTAAATGCCAAAAGTGAAATTTACGTAGTATTTAAAATATATTGACATGTGAGACTGATTGTTCCCAAACTGAAGTAGCATTGTGATGACCTAATTGCTGGGGGTAACACACTTCTTGTGAAATATTTTTTTTTTTGTTTATTGCTTATTGTATTTACTATGTTGTAGATGTTAATTTAGTGTTCAATTCAAGTAAATGTAGAGGTTTTATGCTAAAAGACAAACATTGTAACAATATGGGGAAGGGACATAACTCGTGCTGTTTTCCAGCCAGTGGGACTGGCAATTTGAAAAACATCAACACCTAACGCTACGATAGAACAGTTTGTATGCATGCACAACTTATAAATTAAATTTGAAAACAAGCAGTTAACAAGCAAAATCATGTCATTGAGCAAATTCAAAGTAACTTTTATGACAAACAATTGTATAGTAAATGAATTCTACGAGAATTGATTACGAGAAACATGACAAGTAAAAAAATCAAATCTGTGAATTATGACACACCCTCATGCCTTCTACATATTCATGCTAAATTTAATGATAATCAAACCAATAGAACGGAGTTATGAGACGGACAGTACTCCTTACAGTTTTTGTTGCCTTCAAACACAAAACTTACAAAAATATATTCAAAATTGATTAACATAACACATTATCATACCCTTTTACATCTTCCCAACAAAATATGATTAAAATCAGACAATTAGCTGCAAAGTTTTAAGCCGGACAAGAGACGAAACAGTCAAAATATAGTAACATGGCACGTTATCATATCCTTCCACATCTCAACGCTGAATTTGATCAAAATCGGACAATTAGTTATAAAGTTATGAGCCGGACAGGAAACTGAACAATTTTCTTTAAAAATGGTTACTTTTCGTCTGAAATCCGCACATTAACACATAATGTTACAGAAATATATTCAAAATTGACTAACATGACACGTTATTATCGCCTTCCACATCTCCACGCCAAATTTGATCCAAATCGGACATTTAGATGTACTTCAAAAGTTATGACGGACGGACGGACCGACGGACAGACGGACGGCGAGACGAACGACGGACGGACCGACAGACGGACGCACCGAGCACATTTTAATACCCCCGCATCAACGTTGTTGCGGGGAGTAAAATGTAAGAGTTCAATCTCTATTTACATCTCTCTTGACTTGACATTGATATGTATACCTCGACAAAAGTATTGCACCACCCACTTATTTCACTAAGTGAAACTGGATCTTTAACCTCATAAAGATGGTGCTTAGAAAATAGCATTAAACTGTTTATGTGGCCTAATGTGAGCGTTCAGTCGGACAATTGACAATACAAGACTGAATTTAAACATTGATTGTGGGTTTAATTGTAACAAACTAAAGTTCAATAACATCACCGTAAAAAAACGTGAAATAAGTATGGCTGCCGGGTGGTTACAATAGACACACCACACAGTTTACATTTAATTTATGTCAAACATACTAACAAGGTCCACAATGACTGGCTAACTCAATATCGGGTTTAACTGCCTCACACTTGGATAACTTTATCTACACGCCGTCGCATGCTGATCGTCAGATGTCTGATTATCTATTGGGGAATCTACTGCCACTCATCATGTAATACATGGGTCAATTCCCGAAGATTATGAACTAGCGGACCCCTTTATCTCACCCTACGTCCCAAATTGTCCGACAAATGCTCAATAGGATTAATGTCTGGACTTCTGGCAGATCAGTGTAGTGTTTCAATGGCGTTTTGTTGTAGATGCTGAACAACAGCTGGATTATAATGTGGTCTGGCGTAAGTTCATAAAGACAGGATGTGTGGCGAGAGCATGGTTATCGAAATAAGGCACAACAACGCCGTCTAGAGTCAAGTTCTAGTAACTGTGTCCATTCAGTGTTCCGAGAACTGTGATGAGGTCAAGTTTACAATCATAGAAACAACACCCCCACACCATGACGGATCTATCTCCAAATAGAACATCAGCATTAATGTTCTTTTGATCATATGCTGTGCGGTTCCGCCTCCAAACTTTTGCCCTTCTTTCTGTGTGATGCAGCAAAAGACTGATTTCATCGGACGAGCGGATTCCACTCATTGTTTTTATGTTCCAGCGAACACTTGCTTGACACCAGGCTAAACGGGCATAGTGGTGCCGATTTTTCAAAATAAAGCTTGATTCATGCCTGAAACCAAATTTTAGCTGTTTTCTGCCAACATAACATACGCCAATGTGCACACTGTATTTTTAGCAAACTGACCCCTAGAACACGCATGCTTAACGCAAGCATGCACGTGCAGCTCGGAACCAGATCTGTGATGATTGGGCAAACTATGTATGTATGTATGTATGTCTGAAAATCTTTCGAGACTTCACCAGATGAAACAAGCATTGTATTTGACAAACAATATAAAATAATTCATTTGTTCTATTAATTTATTTATGTATATATTGTAAAATGTCTTATTAAGTTATTAAAAAAAGTGTGATGACACAAGCTGGCGACATATTTCTTTTTTATCTTCAAGGAAGACTGTATTTCACTGCTGTATGGACGCCACTGGATAATGGCGTTAACATATAAGAAGACGTTGAAAATGTCTCTGTAAATAGCATTGCTCAGAGCGAATATATTTTATTTATTAAGAAATGGACAGAATTGAGAAGAAAATAACACTTTTTCATTGTGTACGTCACAGCATCAGCTGTTGGCATTCAGGTAAAAGGAAATATCTTACATTGAATTTCTGTACTGCCCCACATACAGCCGAGTGTATACTCAATGTTACCCCACTAGGGCTGGTTATGTCCATTGTTCTCGTAGGTTGTCTTTTTTTAAGGTCAGAGGTTACTATTTGAAGGTATGTTATTTGAACGATTCCATAAGGTCAAATAGGTAAATCGGGAGTCTCTTACCACGGTGACAGTGGGTCCAACGTGGTGTAAGTAGCTTAGCGCCCTCCCCTCTACGCGGTGATATGGATCCAACACTCTTGCCTTCGGTTCGAGCGTCGAAATCCATATCACCCCTGAGGAGGGCGCTAACTTATACGTATACACCTGGTTTGGGGGTCTCTGATTGTTTGCTTGTTTACTTTGAAATTGTCTCGAAGATATTCCACTTGTCGACTGTACTGATATCAGTCGAGCCTTGGTTTCACAAACAAATTTAAATTGTTGTTTGTGAATTTTACACTGGGTCCTTATGTGTACACATGTTGCACAGTTTCCCGATTTGCACTCAAACAATTAAAGTTACTTCAGAACTTTATTAATACGTGTTTTAGATTCTAGCTTTTAATGATACTGACGTTTGTCCTAATATTTAATTTTCTGAATTCTTATTTCAGAATAACGTTGCAAATTGGTATATGTTAGTGATATCTGGATTATGGGGATTGTGTATCGATATATAGGCGATGGGTGGTTGATTATTCACTTCGGGTTTAGTAACTGTTAACAGTATTCTCCTGTTTATCACAACGCCTTTTTTTCATCCTGTCTTCCACAGGAAGAGCAGGGTATCCACAGTTATGTAAATAAGTTTGGAATTCCTGTATGCCTTTCGTATCTTAATGTCGACATTACACACAATCATACATACACGCTTTGCAAGGTTCATTACAATACCGTCTGCTCTGAACACGGAGTGTGTGGTAGGTCGTGGTTCAATCCCCGGCCGCGTCAGATCAAAAGACATTTTAAAAATTGCACTCTTGCGATGGTTTGTCGTAAGGACTGGTTGACTCAGAGTGAGTATAATGTGTCTGAATGAGATATTCATGTACACTGCGACATGTGAAATACCCGATCTGGTGCAAGCAGACACACTGTAAAATCTGACCGCCGCGATATAACTCATCAAGACATACTTTTCAATTTTATTTTAGGCAAGTCAGTACCAAAATGTTAATGTTTTGTTTTCAGTTTTCTCTCTAAGTATGCTTTATCAGTTACCATTATGTCTATAAAGCCTTCTTCCTATCCACCCGTCGTCGCTCTAACTCTCAAAGAGAAACAGTGTCTCTTCACTCACTGACAGACGATCCTGGAAAAAAAGACACCAGGGTCCCTTTCCTCAAAGCTATATTAGGCTAAGTTGATTGAAAGTGCTAAAATATAACATTGACTTACGACTGACCTAGCGCAGAGATCACTTTGGAAACGGTGTCATTCGGCACCGTTTCGAAACCGATCTTAACGCTACGACAGTTGTAAGCCCATGACAAGAAACAACTCTACATGACACTGTTTAAAAAAACCATTTAGGATCAACTTAGCCTAAAATCGCTTAACGGAACGGGGCCCAGAAACTTCCCAAGCCCCACAGCTGTTCACCTCTTAGACACACCAGCTAACCAATATGCTGACTTTTATTCCAACGCCCCTACTTTTACAGGTAAAGACTTTGGTTCTTCAGAATTCTGCACAAAACGCTTCCTAAAAGGCGAAGGGCTGTATCTTCACAAGGCCAGGACGCTTTTATGTTCTTCGAAAAGTCAATGCATTGACTTAAACGTATTTGTAAACTCACGGAATCCAACATAATTTGTGGACATAACATCTTCAACATGGCTCTGTTCCTAACGGAAGGTGTGTCAGATGTAGTTCAATGCTGGAAGACACTTTTACCCATACATCTATGTACATGGTTAATTCAAAATGAAGCAGACGAGGATAATCATCCTATAATATTTCAACTTTTCATAAATCAGACATACTAAAATATGTTCTACTCCACTCCAAAAGGACCAAATAAATGTACACAGTTGATGGCGTGAAGACCCAGGCTTAAGACAGCTGTATCATACGCATGTATCTTGAAATTTTAAAGTCAGAGCAAAAACAATCCAAAAAGTGAACTAGTAAGTTTGACATTGTAAGAATAATAAATTTGAATTTTTTTTAAAATATAAAAAAATTATATTTTAATTAAAACGTTAATTGCATCTAAAAATGCTGCACTAGCTGTTTCACTAACACAAACTAAGAAGATGATTCAAAGATGATCCCTGTTTAAGCCAGTGTCTAAACGTTACGAAAATTGGCATCACTTTTACTAAACACTGGCATAGATTGCATGTTTGGAGGTTTTCGAAACGAGTTAGGCCAAAACAACATCTTTGAGCTTAATGGCAAAGTGTGTAGGATGATGATGTTCAATAGCAGGATATATTTGTTTCTTGTTTTGTTATTTCATTAAGTTTGTCGTCCCAGCTGGATTGCCACCGTTGTTCAATTTATATTTTGACAGCAAGTTTGTGTGGATATTTAGTAGAAGAAATATGTTGGAAGTGTTAAGCTGATGTAACTGCCGCATCGCCTCTACTGCTGTCCCTAAGGCCCATGTGACTTAGCAGCCAGCTAGAGACGATGTCATATTAAACAAATTGATTGATGAGTATTTAAAATTTCTTCTCAAGGCACGACAATGTGCCAGATCAAACAATGTATTTAGTGTAAGAAGTGTTTTGTAATTTTTTTAATGAAGGCAGCATTGATGATTTAGTTTTAGATGTGTGTGACAGTTGAATTTACATTTGTGATGGATGTTTGTGTTTAGCGAGTTGAAGAGTTGCATTAACTGCCAAGCTGCAATAGTAAGTAAACGAGAAGGAAGGAGGATATCTGCATCCTCAGTGTGTTGTTGAATACAGTTATAAGGTGAAGTATTTGTATTATGCATCTTTGAATACCACTGTGTATATTACGAATGGAAAATGTAAAGAATTAGATTGATGGTTTTTGTTCTCTAATAAATTAGATTTTGATTTAGTTTGATTTAATTTTAGTTATAAGATGCTGGCTTCATGCGCTACTCTGCTTGTCAGACATGGCTAATCAGATTTAACATAAAGACTTTTACTAGGAGGAGTTCCAAAGGCCCCAAGACAGCACCTGATACCTTTATTATGAACTATATCCAACATTTTGATATAGGAGGGGCGAACTTAACCATGAGCAAAAGAGTGTTGTGTAGAGACGAAAATGGGTTTTGTCATCACCACCCCATTCAGAATGCAAAACGGCCTTTAGATCTAAGTTCTTGAGACATTTTATTTCAAAACGATTTGTGTGGGAGATTACAGCTTGCTAGCAAATACCAGCATAACACATAGAAACTTGGCCACGGGCACAGTTTAAAAGGTGTTTACCCAGAAAAGTTGAAGAATTTTAAGTATTTTACGTTTAGTGCAAAAATTAACACAATATGTTTTGAACAATGCCATATTAAAGCCATTTTCTAATGACCCTTTTGAAATATGATACGGCAGAGCTGCACCTGACTTTTACATGTTAACATAACTTGGCCTTTGCAATAGACACCAAAATCGACAACAAAAAGTAAATCATCAGTATTTTTATTCAAAACTTTAACAAGACTTCTAAATTTAATTGTTGAATAAAGTAAATGCTGCCTCGTGGGACACCCTTTCGCTCATCATAAAAGTAGGAAAGGCTCGAGCCTACATGAACTTGAAATGTACGATTATATAAAAAAGTTGAGCAGAAAATTAGGCATGCCACCTTTTAAACCGAAACCAAAGATATCATTGAGGAAGTTATGCTTCTACGTGGTGTCATGTGCTTTTTGGGATTGAGCAAGTGTACACACACATACACACAGCATGTTGTTTCTTGCCAAACGCACCTCTCATGAAATATTTGAGAATTATAATTTCTGTTAAATTTTAGGGTGCCGTTTCCTAAAGCTGTGGTGATGTTATGACTTCATAATCCATATCTCTGGATCCTAATCCATTTTGGTGAATCTGTGTACTTTACAGTAGATTTTTTTTTATAAATTATTCAGCGGATTTCCATTTGCTTGATAAAATTTCCACTCTTATCAATTCAATGAAAATTTCCTGAATACTTTTTTCGTAGTGTTATTCCCTAAACATGTTAGTTTGATATTTGTCCGCCAAGTACACATACGGTTATAAGCTCTTAACATTGTCAAACATTTGTTATACGCTCCATAGGACTTTCCACCAGCTATTTTCCATGCGTCATATCAATGCAGGTTATCGGTGATACTAAAGATTAGAAATAACAATGAATTCATTAACAGAGAGAAACAAATGTGTAGGTCTCTATCATTGTCTGAAGATTCGTCTTTGTCGACGGCTAGACCACTTAATAGTTTGGCAAAAAATGTTTATTTATTTTTTAACAATTATAGTATGCGTTCTCGTGTCCAAATTAACATGTTCAGAAGTAACGGGTATGTTTGAAAATACAGTATCTAAAGTGAAACCGTTCAAGACCTTTAGTCTGTTAGGCATCAGCATGTGCTTGGAGCAGTGTGTGAGAAGACCAATGTGCCAGGCTGTACAGTACCACACCCGACATCTGACCTGTGACCTTCTGGGCAGTACATCTTCACTGCTGAACGTGGTGAACAAGAAAGAAATGGTGTTAGTTGATATTTCATCATGGCACGAGGTAAGGACAAGCTGACAGTTGTTTTACAACCCTTTATTTAAAAAAATATATTATTATTATTAACAGTAGTAGTAGTAGTAGTAGTAGTAGTAGTAGTAGTAGTAGTAGTAGTAG
>JAULCD010146494.1:0-17080 GCA_032361085.1 Calliostoma canaliculatum
GCTTGAACGTTTAATTTTTTCAGTTTGACTTAGAAATTGTGTATGGATATAATAGACTTTACAATAACGTAAGGTGTTGATGTTTTTTTTAAAACTTTAACTTTAAATAAACACTCAGCCCGCCATGCTCAAGCAATTGCCAGTCCCACTGCCTTGAGGAGAGGACGAGTTATGTCCCTTCCCTACATTGTTACATTCTTCGTCTTTTATCATGAAACCTCCACATTGACTTCACGTGAATACTAAATTAACATATAAAACATAGTAAATACAATAAGAAATAAAGACTGGTATTTGTTCCACAATAAGTGTGGGACCCTTAACAAACAGGTCATCGTAATGCTACTTTAGTTGGAGATCACTCAAAGTGACATGTGCACAATTTCACTTTTGACATTAAGACACAGCTTTAATGGTTTTAACATTTCACCCAAATGTTACCCCTGGTTTCCTACAGCATGACACGCAAAGTTAACTATTTTCAAAAATGTTATGTTCAGTTCGTATTAAAGTTAGATTTAACTTTCTGAAAGAGAAACATGTAGTTTCTTTCATTAAAGATCTCCTTTTGTTATCAGGTCACGTTAGTCTACGGGAGATTGCGCAATCTCACGCGCAATCTCACGCGCAATCTCACGGGAACTCACGTGACTTCACTAGTTTCTTGATGCCTCGGTGAATCTCAATCAACCTGCAACTTACAGGTAAGTCTCGTTTAAGTATTCAATTATTTTTTAACGATATTATTGTTTATGTAAGTCATCCTATCAACGAAATTCAGTGTCATTGAGTATCTTGAGGAATAAAAATGAAATTGAATATAATTAATTGATTTATCAAAGAACAGAAAACTATGTGTAACCAGGGGTAACATTATAAAACCATTAAAGCTATGATTTAAATGTAAAATTAAAAACATACAATATTTACAATAAGTTGACATATCACTTTAATTGATCACAACATTATGGTGACCTTGTGGCAATGGGTAGCACACTAGCTTTTTGTGGAACAAATATCAGTCCTTATTTCTTAGTGTATTTACGATATGTTGTAAAAAGACAAGTATATCAACAACGCGGGGAAGGGACATCACTCGTGCTGTCCTCCAGCGAGTGGGACTGACAATGACTTAAACATGGCTGGCTGAGTGCAGACCATCAACCACAGATCCACTAGTTGTTTTTACGGGTATAGGTGTATACCATAGCCACCAGTCTGTTTCACGGGTATAGGTGTATAACCACCAGTCTGTTTCACGGGTATGGGTGTATAACCACCAGTCTGTTTCATGGGTATAGGTGTATAACCACCAGTCTGTTTCACGGGTATAGGTGTATAACCACCAGTCTGTTTCACGGATATAGGTGTATAACCACCAGTCTGTTTCACGGATATAGGTGTATATCTTTAATAAACTTGCCACAGTGAGATAAATAAAATGGAGTGGAAAATAGCGTTGAACACTCAATCACAGTATGATATACATTATTAAGTTCACATTTAAAATGGAAAATGTATTTAATTATGCTTTTTAATCATTGTTTAATGGTTCAACCTCCTATACTTTCAGCCTATATTAAATGTAATTTTTACTTTCTGTTTAAGTTCAGGCCCTTGTTCCACAATGTTATCGCAAGGCTAAAACGTCTTAACTTTCATTTCAGCGCTCTCGTGATGAGAATGTTAAAACAAAAGTAAATCTAAGTACCGATATATTTTTGAAACGAATCCAAGGGTGGCGTTTTATTCCCTGAACCAAACGTTGAACTTGGCGTTGAGGTATTCTAGCCCACTCCTCATGCAAAGCAGCATCGAGTTCACGTAATTTTGGACAGGTGGGTCTCGTGTTCGAACTTGACGGCCTAAAATGTCCCAAGGATGCTCTATGGGAATGGGATGAGGACTTTAGTAAGTTCAACGTTTGATTCAGGGAATGAGGAAGCGTTTCGCTGACGTCACACGTGCACAAGGATGATAACCAAATATTGACATAAACTGTGTTTTAAGCTTCTTAAGACATTGTTCCAGGATTGCAGTTATTCAAATTTGATGCAACCATTTTAGTAACCGCTGATTGACCAAAGTATGTTTTATCTTTTTCTGTGCAAATTACGTTGGGGTTTTTAAATGTCACAATTTGAAAATAAAATTCATCAGTATGCTTCAAACTCATTTATTTCTGAAACTAGAGTTCCTTTAAAGCAGTGAACAACACTAGACACACGCATTTAAAAGGATATTTTTGATAGGTTGCAACAGGGTTGACTCATTCATATAAATATGGGTGGTGCTTAATTACGTTCCAGGTGTATATGTGTACGATATTTACAATTAATGTTAGTTCACGAGTAAAATGTCTTTTAATGGCATGTACCATGTTCGTAACATAACACGTTTATTTTATATTACAATATTAAAGTAGAGCTCCCAGTGACGTCACAATATAACCCGTTACTCCTCATTTTCAGTGAGTTCTGTGAACAATTCAAAAAATATCCAACCCAGAAACTATCAAAATAAGCACTGACATTTGGTATTCATACTTACACAAAATTTGTTTTTAAATCTACCAAATAAAGATAAAATGAAATATATTAAGGCTTCAATTGATGCAAGAAGCACGTGTAGACATAGGGTATGAATGATTATGCAATTAAAATAAAATCTATATTTAAGAGGTTTGTAAAAAAATTTAACAATACACATGCAATGAATATAGAATATTATAGGATGCTACGGGCAAGTAGGTATTTTATTAAGAAGGTGTAGAGTAAAAAGTGGAAAGTAGTTAATATTATTAGGATTTTTGCTTTACACTTTAAAATTAATGTCGAACAAACCAAAGAATTTAGTGTTTTAAATAGGTTTTTTTTTTAAATTGTATGTGAAGTAAAGATATGAGCAGAATATTGTTAAAAATAGATGCAATTTTCCCCTTGATGTCAATAAGGTCTGAAATGTAAGAACTGAAACATATCAATACAAGTCAAATACTGCTGTTAAGTATATCACTGTGGGAGTAAGGGGGATACCATTTTTGTTGATTTTACTAGGATGCCCGTTAAGGAAAAATGACATCATGACAACTTTGAAAGAAACATTTAAAACAAAAACTGTTTAATAACATGAAAACCACACAATAAATTTTTAGCTAGTCCAAAATACAATCGTAAAAAAATCTACTGGTTGTGAAAAAAGAATGGTTATAAATAATAATTACTCACAGAGATGTTTATATATTTATGTTCTTTTAAGGGTTGTGTGCATGTTTGTTCACCTTATTCAAATAGTATGCATGATTAAAGCAGACGACACGCAGCTCCTTACATTGTCAGACTATGAACCTCAAGATGGCATTTGAACCAGTTTTTAATGTCCTGTTATAACTTACAAAAATGACAAAAACCTATCTTAACAAACATGTTTTAATAACATTTCAGTTGATCTAATAACAAAAGTCATACTTTTGTTTTATTAAGTTGGAACTTGTATCTAAATATCGTTACTAAAACTAATATGATATCCCAAATTAAAGGTAGCTTGCCAGAAAGACCTAATTCTCAATATAAAAGTTAACAGAAGCTGTGATACTGTACGGGGCCCATCATGTGACCTTGATACTTAACATAACCCTCCGTGGTTGACATCTGACTCTAAGCTAAAATCAATCATTGTTTATATTTCTTTATGACCGTTGAATACTAGTAGTCCTATTGAACTAAAGAGAGCTGGGAGTAGAGAACGGGCATGGTCCACAACGCTCTCATACAGATACGTTACGATAGCGCTGAAGATGAAAGTTAAGACGTGTAGCCTTACGATCACTTTGTAGAACGGAGTTTGATCTTGGGCCTGATGCCAAGTGGAACAGACTTTTAAAATGATTTGTGTGTATGTTTTCCCCTTTTTGTAGTTATGTCTCTTAAAGGATATTATGCCAGTTGCAGTTATTGCTTAACCTGAAATCACTGAAATAACTTATAACTGTAAAAAATCAAGTGTGAATATAGACTGATTAATATTAATAAAGAATAAAACATTCTAATTGGAAGCCACGTGACTTAAACATATTCACCTCCATAAAATTAGGCTTTTAAAAACAGATAAATAATATTAAAAAATATGAGCCATATTACAAACATAGCTTAGCATAAAATCAAATATCCAATAAAAACTATTTAAAGCGTTACAGACAGAGAACAATACACATGAATCGATACACAATGATACCACCAGGTGTTCGTGAAATAGAAAACTTGTCGTGCTTCACGGGTGGAACTGGGCCCCATTTCTCAAATCAATTTTAGGCTGATGTCATCGTAAGTGCTAAAACATAACATTGGCTTACGACTGCTTTGGTACCGGTGCCATTCTGCACAGAGGTAAGTCTATGATAAGAAATAACTCTACAATACATTGTTTTAAAAATTCTTTACAATCATCTTAACATTAAGATTGCTTCGATGAACGAGGCCTGGTTTTTCAGTAGTAGTATGTGTTCCAGTCTGCATCAGATGTGATGGAATCGTAACTGAGAGGACGAGACGTAGTCTTACAGGCTCCACTGATGTTGTTGTAGCTGAAGACGGTGCAGAGTGGACGGCGCTGACACAGGTGATGACACTCGATGGGGCTCAGGGTTCTGCCGAGATGAACAAGATCCTTTGTCACTTCGCGTCCTTGCACTTGCTGTACTGTTGTCCAGTTGAAGGAGTTGCAACCTTCATGAAAATTACATAAACACTTAATATGACAGAAATTACAAACCTTTGGATCAGAGTCTTATGGATTTTTTATTTTGTTTGTAAAGAATGTTTTGTTTATACAAATTTTGACATGTGTAAACCTAACCAAACAGTCGAGTGTACTCCAATAAATAAACACTATCAACTGAGCAACACCTAAATTATATTACGTACTGAATATGATCCAGATAGCAATTTACAAGGTGTTTTTAGTATTGTATTTATCAGCGAAGTTCCTGTGGCCCAATGGTTAAGAAGTTAAGATGCCTTGTGCTGACTCAACCACGCAAAGTAATAGCATATTTACTTTTTCAGATAGTGTAATCCTAAATAGTTTACGTTTCATCTCTGGATACTTAATATCTATTCTCACTAACAGAATTAATCATCGGTGGTAAATAAATATGTTCAAAGCTTTAAATAGTGATGGAGCTCTGTAATCTTAATGACATGCTCCAATAACCTTAGCTACCTCAGGAATATCTTGTGTGGTCACATGGACATTTTCCAGATGGCTGCCCCAGTAATCGACCCTTGTGTGAGACCTGAATTACTATTGTTCTATCTTAAGAACTCCCTTTTGGGATTGTGCTTGGGAAACAATGCTTATACATTTGTTTTACCTTTATATGTGATCTACGAGAATTGGTCAAAGGTTTTAGGCCTACCAGATTAATAATTATCGGATATAGATAACCATATATTATTGTGTAGCTTATTATGTTTCTACTGCATTTCTAAAGGTAATATTATCGTCCGAAAGGACCTTCAAACTAACTTAGGGTCAACATAAATCCAGAAAATGGAAAAGTTGAGTTCCAAGCTTGGATGTTTGGTAATATATTACGAAAGATGTGTTGCTTGTGACACTCATTGGTTTATTCGATAGTATCTCACGTTTTTACATATCAAACATGGCCGCTGTCTGTCGTATCGTCCTCTGTATAACTGACGTTACTCCAATGTGTGTACTACGTCAGTCACGTGATAATAGTCAGTTGTAAACACAACACGAGCTGCAATGTTTTATCGGATATAGATAACCATATAACATTGTGTTTCTACTGCAGTTCCAATGGTAAATAGCTAAAATTATCGTCCGGAGAAACCTTCAAACCAACTTAGAGTCAACATGAATCCAGAAAATAAAAAAGTTGAGTTCCAAGCTGGGATCTATGGTAATATATCAAGAAAGATGTGTTGCTTGTTTGTACATCCGTATTTACAATTCAAACATGGCCGCTGGCTGTGGTGTCGATCTCTATATAACTGACGTCACTCCAATGTGTGTACTACGTCAGTCACGTGATAATATAGTCAGTTGTAAACACAACACGAGCTGCGATAAAGTTTTTTTACATTGGAAGGAATTGCCCCCAACGAAATGAATAGACATATGCTCCAAGTTATTCCACCATCAAACGTTGGTCAGCATTTTTTCATGGGTGGCAGGGGGAGTTTCGATGATGACGACAGGTCGGGACGCCTGTCAACATTCGTTAATGTGGATGCCATCAAGGAAATCTTTTTTCCTTTGGACGAATCACTATTGCTGAACTCACGGAGGACACCTGGATATGTTGTGAACAGAATTCATGACCATCTAAACATAAATAGGATTTTTGCTTGTTAGGTGCCAAAGTCTCTCACTTTGGAACAGAAGCAAAAAAAGCTAAAATTTGACAAGAGAACCTGGAACTTATTGTGAAAGATTTTGAAACATTTAAGTACAGGTGAGTGACTACTCCTGGATCTACCATTCATTATGATCCTGAATATAAACGAAAAGCCATGGAGTGGCACCACCCTACATCTCCTTCACCAAAGAAGTTCAAGTCTGCAAGGAAGTGGAGAAGGTAATGGCCACCGTGTTTTGGATGCTGGTGTTTTTTTCATTCACTACCTGGAGATCAGAAGACTACGCTAATGCTTACTATGCTAATTTACTTCACCGCAAGTTTCTATTAGAGGAGACGCCCAGGTATACTGTTTGTTGGGGCCCTCCTCCTTTAAGACAACGCTTCAACGCACACCCCACGTCAGGCAAAGGCTGCAGTGCGTCAATGTGGCTTTGGAGAGCTTCCTCATCGACAATAATCTCTTGACCTAGCACCAAGCGACTTTCACCTGTTTCCCAAATTGAAGGAATATATTCGTGGCAAACGCTGTGCTGACAATAATGAACTGCAGTCTGTTGTGAATGGGGTTTTTCATTCGGACCCCAGAGGAGACTTTTCTGTCAGGAATTTAGAAGTTTAGATTTCGATATGAGAAGGGTATTGTAAAGAAAGGTGATTATGTGGGAAAATAAACCAGTAAAATCTTTTACAACTATTTATCTTGTGGGCCTAAAACTGTTTGACTAACCCTCTTGTCACTCTATGTTGTTATATCATTGAAACAGGTCGTAGTTTGTATTTAAGCAATGATTGTATTTAAATTTTGCCTGTCAAATTACTGGTCTACTGTATGTAGTATATTGTGCTCAGTGAGTTTTTTCCAACAAATGGTCAACGTTTGCGCGATTTAAGCAATTAGTCTACTTCTTCTGTTTCTATCTGACACATGATTTCTTTATCCTCCTTGGTAGGCAGAGCACGGCTGTTTTCTTCGAGGTCTAGGGATACATAAATTCAGCTTTGTCTAAGGAATAGATGCTTTGGTCAGGCTATACACTTCGGAAACCATGTTACGTGGCAGGGAAGAACACTCCTGGTGTCTTGAGATTTTATATTCCAGGTTATTCACTGTTTTCATATAATTTCCTTCTCCTGTTAATCATTATGTTTTTCTTGATTTTTAACTACTTGATTATTGATTTCTAAATGTATCAGCCACGACTCAGTAGCTAATTGGGATGTTTGTATACCCCTAAACAGTCTGGCTAGGTGGGTTTATTACTGCAACGTCTATATAATGCTTGCTTGGTTTTAGCTAATTTGTGTTCTATCTAAACTTCATTTTCACGTGTTGCTTTGATTGTTAAGACATGAACTACTAGTAGACTGCAACTTATTTCATTGTAAACACGGTTAATGCAAATCCTCAACTCGCTAAACACAATCATTTAATAAAAATGTAGCTTGGTAAATAGCCTCCTGATTAGTGGCTAACGTGCTAATGTTTAAGACTACCCTTAATCAAGTGACCTCAGGACAAGAACATAAAATGTGAATCATACTAGTATTTTAGATTGCAACTTCTTTAATTGTAAACACGGCGTTTCTTGGCTATGTCTTGTTACTTCACCAGGTGATATGACGAAGGGGCAAGAGGTAGCCCAGAATCATCATGTTTACAATTAAACAAGTTGCTATCCAGAACAGCTCATGTTATGATTGCAAAAACTTCTGCATGCCTATATAGAAGCTTTGATACTCGACCTTAATGACCTGCTTTGTCAATTACAGATGTATTGTCTGTATTATCATATCTTAGGTGTAATCAGGAATAATATATTACTGTGTCGTTCATTCTTCAAACGGGTTACTTGTTAATGTACCTGGTTCCCCAAATTGTGATTCTACTAAGAAAGATTGATTAGTAATTTTAATTGAGCTTCTTGTCATTCGGGCATTTGGCCACTATGACACATATGGCACACACAGAATAACTTAATAAATTTCCATCTGCAACTATGACAACTGGCTCTTCCTTTCTCACCTTGATCTGGCAAGAGTTTTCCAAAAACGTCCACTTCACACACGTTCAACGGTTCGCGAGTTGTTGTTCTTAGTCTGATGAACCTCGCTGTGATGTTTGGACAGGTCAAGGTCACCACATCACCCGAGGGCCCTGAATTGAAGCCGCATATTTTACCTTCAGTACAAAAGAATGGGTCTACATTGTATCCTTCAACGTAAACATTGTCAAGTCTCCCTGTGAACAAAATGACCATGCATTTGATTTAACTCAACCCATCAAACAACAATTGTTGAAAACAAAACTTAATTTAAAAAGACACGTTGAAAAGGAAACTAAATAGTAATATGTGAATCTCAATTTGAAAAGTGAAAGGCATTAAGAAAACAAACTCCTAAGTTTCTAAAATAATTTTGAAAAAAATTCCGATGTTTTGTTCCACGATATTAGATACTTTTTACTATTCTTTAGAAATCACACAAAACAAAATAACAATATGACGGACATTTGGCATCAAGTTCAAAAGATAGTTCAGGTCTTTGTGGATATTGGCTTCTTTGTACATGTTCACGACGTTTTGGGGCATATGCTTGCTCCTTCCTTTCCCAAAGAAGCATAATTTGCTCTGAAACGTCGTGAACATACATTCAAAGAATTGGACATTTACAGAGTCCAACACATGCCCTACCATTTCTAAATGTCCCTCAAATAATTGAAGTTCAAAACAATATTTAGTTCTTTTAAATGTTCTGGCTAGACGCTACAAATACCCATGTCAGTCAATATTTTCATGAACTATTTCCTCTTTTGAGGGAGCTGAGACTCATAAGTCTGAGATATTTAATCTTACACTTTTTGTCACGAGAGCACAGAGGTGAAGGTTCAAATGTCTTAGCCTCGTGTGCGCATTACTGAAGAGGGCACTGCTTTTTCGTAGCGTCTTTCAAGTGTTTGGTTCAGAAGTCAAAAGAAAAAAATACTCCATGGTCATAAAGAATAATTGATGAGATCCATCTCAGCTATTGAAAGCTTTGTGAACGGGTCTCTGGTTGTTTGAACATTAGAAACAGTTTCCAGGGAAGCGTATTGTGCACAAAAACACATGTTGGATTTCATTAGCTTCACATTTGTAATTATATTGAAGACAATAAACATATGTTATTGCATTGATTAAGAACCTATACAAATGCCACAATCTCTAGTCCTTAAGTCAGTCAGCACCTCCCGTTGAACTGGTGGCATTGCCAGACACGTTGTTACAGTCAAGTCAGTAACATTTAAGTTTGAAAATAGCAATGCAATGTGTCATATTCATTTACTTCCTGTGCACAACAAAATAAATTGTAATACATTAATTACTTTTAATATATAGCAGTGAATGGATTCTGTTGTAGATAACAACTTTGTTAATTGTGTGAACATCCAGCAGATCCACTATCCACCATGCCAAGTGCTTTGGGTGTATGAGCGCGGTATGGATACAAGCCTTACTTAGGATGTTGGGGTTGTAGTTCCCGTCAACCGCTTTATCAGAGAAGTAAAATCCGTATTGTGAACTCATGGCGGTCGGCTTCCCTCGAGAAATGATTTTGTCTGAAGATTCCATCCCTAAGAAACAAAACGAACACAATTGTTTCTTAAATAGAATCTTAATTTATGTCACACACATAACACTATTTTGAACAGAAATTACTTCACAAACGATTTTGGAGGCGTTATGTTAAACGTTTTACGGGTGTTATTATGACGCAAAATGATGTAGTAAGTGGGACTACAACAATATGATGTAGCATCTATCCTGGCCACAAAACGCTCCACCTTCAGAATCATGAACAGATATTTCAGAACAAAATTAGTGCCGATATTTTAGTTTCATTTGCACATGGCTTTAGACAATTTTTCATATTTGCAAATACTTTTGCATGTCTTCATTCTGCCAGGATTGTGACCCTATTCATTTAACAACAAAGCATAAAGTGAATGCTATGCTGGTCACCTTCTACAAATTAAAGGTAAGGATACGTGTGCGTGAAGATGACATTAAAGACATCTTGGCTTTATTAAAACTTGTAGAACAATACATTGCTCCGTTTTGGCGTTTGGCTCAATGGAAGTGTTTAATAGCCAAGAAGAAATACTAACTAAGATCGATTTTATCTAACGATATCCTGAACTGTCAGGTTCCCATTAAGCACGTCTGACATGCATGGCATGAACACATGCTTAGCTCATTCAAGGCATTGAGTAAAGGCGACTCCTTGACTAATTATAATGTCCTTACGATGCATGACTTAGGATATAAAGGCAATGGGAAATTATAAAAAGACAGTTTGAAATGGGCTGTCAATTGCAACTTACAACTGGAGAAGTCAAAAGGCATTTACACCTGCTAAACATGTAGGTGACGTAGGGTTAGACCGGGAGATGAAAATAGCTGACAATAATATTACATTCAAATAATCCCATGGCATGACAGACACTTATTGCCTCTACATAAACAATAACTCAGAGATGTGTATATTATCATGTTAGTTCTGACCGAATACAAGGAATCCCCTTAAAGCTGCCTACTTACAACCCTGAAGTTGCAGTTATGATGATAGGAGTTAATTGGTTGTCGTTTTGACTGTTTGTGTGGCTTCGAATGACAGACATTATTGTGTAGAGCCATTACACACTTGGTGATACCCCACAAGTAGTGATGAGCCCTCTTGAACCGGCTTGGAAGATGGCCGATCCAAGTTTGGATACATAGAATAGAACACCATTCCTGAACTGAATAAAACACCTCATCAGCTTACAGAAGAGTCAGTTATTAATTAGCATTTTTCATGATTGAATGTGGTTGTCTGGCAGGTCTTTGTGATGAGGCACTGATGCCAGCAGTAGTACCTTCATGTCATTAGTACCTTCACATCGTTAGTACCTGTACATCATTAGGCTAAGGGAAATTCATCAGGCTGAGGGAAACTTTAATTTTAACATGAAACTGATTGTCCACTTTTAAAAAAACGTATACGGATTTTAATAAATTCATTTCATATCAAACTATGCGAGAATAAAAAGCCCACTACAAATGATGTCAATTGTACTTAAAATTAAAACATATAGCTAGCTTTAATTTGCTAAAGATGTGAGAAGCTCATGGAAAACCAACGTTTTTATGAGTTGTTTTGGTTCTACTTTTATAAATAATAACAAAACGTTTGGGTCAACATGAACAAAAATATCTTAATATATGATATTGTTTATAGTACCAAGTTACAAAAGACCGTTACACAAAGTTACAGTAGTTCCGAAAAGATAGACACCAAACATGGAATGCTGAATTAAACTTGCTATACTATTCACAGAGAAGGAAAGGGCACACCGTCGATCTACCTTCCATTAAATACAGCGCAAGTGTTAAAACAGACGAATATTACACCTTACTTCACAGGGGTGCAAGTATTACACTGATAAGCACTACCCCTTGTCATACACACTGTGTAACACATCTGTACAAATAGTTTCAAACAACTACTGTCATGTTGCACATTGTTTTCTTATTGTGCCTGCCCCGCTCCTATATGGTTGTTTGAGGGATTTTTGGCATTTATACTTTATTATTTTCGACTCCTGTCAGTGCCTGCAGATATGGTAAATTCATACTTGATACTATATATTTTTCAATAACTATCAGTAAAATTATAGAACACTACCTTCCATCACACATCGTCCTGTGGTTGATTCTCCTTGCTTTGATGGTATACAGACACTGGACCGTGGACACGTGGCTCTCTGACACATGGACACCTGTGTAGTACACACACACATAATAAATGTAGCAGATATTCAAAGGTGTCACAAATATTCAAAAAAAATCATATCATTAATCAGAAAGATAACTTAACAATTACACAGGGATATCTGGCACATTTACCCTTGCTTGTAGGATGAACATGACAATACAAGTAGGGTTCATAACATACAGATTTTTCAAACAGAAAAAAGTATGTTCATATTTAAGTGAATAAGAGAGTAAGGGTTTAGCACCATTTTCAACAAAGTCGACAAGCGGACTCAAAAGGTCCACACTTGAAACACACTTTGGGACATTACGCACAATCATATAGAGGCCTGCAAGATAATCATGGTTCAGAGTTGCATACAATTTATGGTTGTTTATTATTGAAGGCAAAAGAAAGAAGCTGTAACCTCAATCCGAACGTAGTTTGCATTCCCACCCAATTTGTATGCTCTTTGTGATTGCCTAAGCGACGTTTTAGACCTCAGTTTAACAATGTGGATCACTCCACTTCACTTGTGAACATTAGTTTCCATGCCAAACTTGCATTTCGGATTTACGATGTTTAAGATCATTCACTCTGTCCAGTTCGGGTAGATTCACTTTTAACAACCCAATGTCAGATATAGTAAACCATTGCCTCCTGGGTAGAATGGGGAACTTTAACCTGACACTGTGTGCTCAAACTAAAGACAAGGTACTTGGATATGCTCCCTAAAATTATATTGGTTCCCTGCGTTTACTGCCAGCTGAAACCAGTTAGTTAATATAGTTGGTTTATTGAGGAACCCTATCGGGCCCGTTTCACAAAGCTATCGAGAAATCCTATTTACATAACCTTGGGCGTGTTTCAAAAAGCTATTGAGGGACCCCATTTACACAGCCTGGGGCCAGTTTCACAAAGCTTTTGAGGGATCCTATTTACAAAGCCTGGGGCCCGTTTCACAAAGCACTTGATGGATCCCATTTTCACAGCCTGGGCCTCTGTATCAAGAAATCTTATACATACAACCTCGGGCTCGTTCCATGTTTCATGTGTTTTGTACTTTTAATATTACCGCAAAGTGGGAGGTGCATTATTAATACCCTTTTGTATCTATTTGAATGTGATCTTACTATTATCATTGACATTCATTTTAGTCCTCTACCGCGTTTCTTGTTTATTGTTTGTTATGACTTAAATACATATATTTCCTTCAATTTGAATCCAACCCTATTCCGCAAAGTTGAGATAACTTTTGATAACTCATGTCAACTTACTGACTTTATCAACTGTGTGATGAGCTTATGTATATGTCAACTCAAACAAAACTAGATTTACACTACTGAAAAGATTACCATCGTCTGGTATCGATCTGTTTTGATGAAGAGATATTCAAAACCATTAGGTTAGAGTAACTACATATTTTGTCAGTATGACATTGTCAACTCTGGTGCCCTGTTTAACAATCTCACGTTATGAAGGACAGCGTCTGAAGTGATGTGAGCTCAAACTGTGCCGGAAATATAATACCACACGACCATGCCAGAGCACCTTTCCACAAATCGATCTTAGGCCAAGTTGATCATTAGTGCTAAAATATAACTCTGGATCACGACTGCCATAGCGCAGAAATCGCTTCAAAACCACCTTGGTTTTTTTTATTTATAAATGTATAATTTATTTTGATCACAGATTGTGGAATATGACACACATTACTTTGTTGTGAACTTGTTAAAACTTGCTATACTCGTATTTAATATTAAACGCCAATAGGCTCCCTAAGCATTTGGAATCTATTTGTGACAAGTTTTGGTGTATTTTAAAAAAAAGAAGTTTATATTTGCTCGCGTGATTTTGAATGAAAGAATATCCATAAATTTAAAAACAATATTCGTGGGACTTAACTTGTACTTTGCAGAATGTACTAGGTATGGTAGTTGCATGTGGTTGCAATACCCGTAGACTTTATTGATTGATTGTAACATTTGTGGTAATTTTAGTTTTCAGTATCTGATAATGCATCTTCAAAATTACAATAAACCATATTCTGTTGGCATATCTGTATTGTATCTGTACATTATGTTTGGAGATAACATCTTAGTTAAAGCTTTCTCTCAAAATAACTTGAACACATAAGGAGTACTTTTTTGTTGACCGTGAAAACAATACATTGATCACTGTAACACAAAACGTAAATGGTAAAAGATTGAGTAAGTGAGTCAGGATTTAACGGCGTTTTAAAGTAAATCGGTTACCTCTTGGCGACAAGTATATTGTAGGAGGAAAACCTGCATGACTAATGTGGTTGGGTACCTGCAAACCATGAGTTACTTTTTACCGCATTTAACTATGTCCTCACTGCACATATAAATATTTTAGATTGACACCTAGAGACCCATAGAAAAGATTCATAAGAAGAAATGTTGGAAGAAGCAACAAAAGTACTTGCTAGTACGGAGTAGAGTAAATAAAAGTTAATTGCATGAACCACTAAAATTCCGTGATGACATCTGGTTTTTGCGAAGAGTGAGCACTCCCTGCCCTACTAGTAGCACCCATCACACACATAGCTTCTATTAAAAGTCTAATAATATGTGAGGTGTTATCATTGTTTGCCACATGATGATGATAACAACTACCCACAAAATACAAATATCAAAGTATCATACAGGATCTTTAAATGACAGACCCATGCCGATAAAAGTTCGTACAATGAAGCGGACTGTAGCGACCACTCCCTACAAAGTCTATCTCTGAACTAAATATGAAGTGCCCTCAGAAATCCAACCCTAATTGCTCTCCGCGAAGCATCTCTTCGAAGATCAGAGTTTTCCGCCATGATATGTCATTACTAATTATATCCCTAGCAGAAAAATGTACGAAGTTATCTAAACATAAGCTGGCATTCATAGTATAGTCTGTTTTTCTCGTGGATTTTGTGAACCATTAAAGACATACATAAACAGTAGGGTCTTGCTGGCCAGAATGTTGATACATTCTTGTAACTACCGATTAGCAATCACGCCATCTGATATCCCTCACACCGCTGTGTTTATAAACATATATAAAGTTGGCCACCATATTGGTGGGTTTTTGTGATATGTGACAGGATACCGGGTTCGAGTATCTAGTTTCTTTGTGTTAGAAACACATCAACGTGTGGTAAAGATAGAGTTAAATGCTTTAACACAGCAGCAGTAATGGATCATATAACCACATTGGTAATTCAGGTCATTCTTCTGCAATAAATATTGCTGACACTGAAAAAAAAGAATGTTGAGAAAAGAAATAGTTTTAACTAGTGATGGCGGTAATAGTAAGTGTGGCAACAGTTGCAGTAGACTTATTAAATGTGGGGGAAGCAACATTTTTTGTCTTTGTGACGACTGAAAGGGTAGCAGCTTTTGTTGTTGTTGTTGTTGTTGTTGTTGTTGTGATGGTGGTGGTGGTAGTGGTGGTGGTGGTGGTCATGGTGGGTGTGGTTAAACTAGAGGAATCTACAGTAGTGGTGGTGGGAAAAGAAGGTGCAGCAACAGTGGTGGTGGGTAGAATAACACTAGTAGTCGTTGGGCACAATAAAGGGTAGCAGTGGCTGGTGACTGTAGGGGAAGCAACAGCAGTGATCACAGTGATAGTAATGGCTGTGGTGACAGTAAACATAGATGAAACAATGGCAGTTGTGGTGGGAAAAGTAGGTGTAGAAAACATAGTGAAGGTGGTTTTCTTTTAAGAGGTAGCATAAGTAGTTGTGGTTTTAGTTGCGAGAGTAAAAGTAACTTTAGTGGCGGAAGTGGCAAATGGGATTGCAACACTTGTTGTAGTGGTGGTGGTGGTGACAATAAGGGTAGCAACTTTAGCGGTGCTAGTGGAGGAGGAGGTGGTGGTTGTGGTGGGAGAGTAGGGATAGCAAATGTATCAATGCTAGTGGTGGTGACAGAAGAGGTAGCCAAAATAGTGGTGGTGGTGGTTGTGGTTACGGTGGTGGTGACAATAAGGGTAGCAAACGTAGCAATGCTAGTAGTGGTGGTGGTGACAGAAGAGGTATTAAAATAGTAGTTGTGGTGATGGTGATAATGATAGTGATGGTGGTGGTGACAGTAAGGGTAGCAAATGTAGCAATGCTAGTGGTGGTGATGGTTGTCGTCACTGAAGGGGTACCAACGGTAGTGGTGGTGGTAGTAGTGAGAGAAGAAGTAGCAAAAATAGTGGTGATGGTGGTGGTGGTGGTGATGGTGACAGTAGGGGTAACATAATAGTGGTGGTGATAGTGGTTGTGACAGAAAAGGTAATACTTTCTTTGATATGTATATTCCAGAAGTCGATGTGATGAACAATCGAAATATAGATATCAACTTCTTTATTGCAATATGAGCGACGTTTGGTGTAGACACCACAGTTTTCAAGTGTCCCAATTGTCCATAATATACTAAATATACACAAATTATTTGTAGTTTAACCAAAACAACAGCTACTGTACATCTAACGGTTTAATCATGTTACTACCGTCAATGTCCATGGTACAACCCTTAAAATGTCATGAAAAATTGAAACTTTAAAATTGTATGGAACAGTCCCATTTACAGCCTCCAGAAAATACAGGCCAACAAACCTAATTTTGTTATCTTTTATAAATCAAATGAAAGCATGTATGTTACAGACATTTCTGTTCCTGTTTTAGTGCCTTCTTATCTATTGACGCAGATCAGGAGTGTATCCAGTTCCCCACCGAGACCACAGCTCTTCTGTCAATCTAAGTAATGGGCTGCATGTAAAGGGGACAAGGGTACTTGTGCTGATGATGAGCCTTTCCGGTCTGACTGTGCCAGGACCACTCGAACTTTCTTTGTTGCACTACTACTACTACTACTACTACTACTACTACTACTACTACTACTACTACTACTACTACTACTACTACTA
>JAULCD010146495.1:0-11096 GCA_032361085.1 Calliostoma canaliculatum
GACTTATACAGATTTGTTCACACATCTTTTGCCCAAACGGTCCAAAATATATGTGGTCATAAGTATTTACAACCTGGCAAATGCAGAAATACATAAATGTAAGCACAAAGCGAACATCTATTGTCTGTAGGTCCATGTTGTATGAATCTTTCTGTCGGAGCTGTTTTATGAACTACTAAAATAGTTCTCTGAAATATTCACGATTTGTGTTTAACTGCCTTCCCTGTTGTTAACTCGTTTATTCTGACGGAAGTTAACCAAATGTTGATTGAAATATTTTGTGAAAAAAAATTGACATTCAACCCAAAGTATAAAGTATAGAATTTAGAACAACACATCATGTTAACCCATTAACTTTAGAGTTACCAGTAATATTTTATGTGAAATCCAATTTTATTTATGTTCGTCTTCCGTGAAAAAAAATGGAGAGCGTTTTGATCGATAGCTAAAACAACTCACATAAACAACCATCATCTTGAACAGGTTAATACCATATATGGCACAACATGTCTGCTGATGTCATCCGTCAATTAACTCTTACAGTGCTGAACAGAGTTCAATAGATTTTTAAACTGTGACCGCCTTGTGCTGGTAAATACTTATCATTTATCAATTTGTTAAAAAGAGCTTCAAAAAGAGATCTTTTTAACAAATTACCATAAGAAAGGTTTTCAAAAGCTTATTTTAGGTAGAATTTTGACAATGAGCTAGACAAAGAAAATTGGGCTTAACCATTTAACGGTTGACATCAGGAAAGTGAATGAGTTGGGATGTATCGCCGTTTTCCACATTACTTCAGTTATCACATAGCAATAAGATTTATAACAGGGGAACACCTAATATGGCAGCGTGCTAGTCTAGGCTGGTACTGATGAACCAAGGGTGATGCAAGCATTACATCCTGCCTTCACCGTGGGTTTACACTTCTAAGACTGATGCCGAGCTCTCGGAATTAATACATGCATATCTGTGCATATGTCTACTCGTACAATATAGGGTAGTTTACCTGTGCTTAACGTGCCAGCTTATGGGAATATCATAGCGCAGTTTACATGACTATTCCACTCAGACACAGTGTACTGACTCTGAGCAAAACATTTTTTTATAACGTCTTTGTTGTAATCTGGGCTAACGCAAAACCTGCCCTTCTTCGCCTTCCAATCAGAAGCTCTAACCTCAACACTACGATATTAAGGCACCTGTCATTTATTATGAAGATGGGTAGGTCAGAGTTTTGTGGCGCTGACATGTATTAAAAATCCCGACCCTCCCGCATGCTTGTCACACTTTTTTAATGTCTATTCCTTAAAATTACCATTAATTCCATGACCCCCTCCACAATAGTGTCCTGTTGTTGATATTACTTCAACCCTACATCCTGTAATAAATGACTTAGGAAACAGAGAATGAATATTAACATCCATTAGAAGAATAAGTTGTTTTATTCAAGTGAGTCTCGTAACGAAAATAAAATATCACAGCAAAAACCTTGAAAATATGTACAAACACAACTTTTGCATCCAGAGTAAAATGCACACGTTTGTCAACTTACAAAAAAAACCTCAATTTGTTTAATGACTTTGTTGTATCAGCATAAATGTATTTTTAACAATTCTGTTTTCCTACTGTACATAGAAAATATACGATCCGGACATAACATAACGTGTGCTAAGCTGTAAGTATTATATGAACTCCTTTTAAAACACAGAATGAGAACATGTAAAAAAGTGACAACACAGAAGCCAAGAAAACCCAACTATATTTGCTTAAGCACTGATGAAACACAGAGATTGTTGCTTCCGTATACACATGCTAAAACAGATGTAAAATGTACAATTTCCGAAGGACGTCTACAACAGTTTTGACATTTGAAAACTGAATCTTTTCAGTCAGGTAAATAATACCCAAAGCTTCATTATTTTAGCTTTCATATTTTAATGCATCTTTATGATCAGCTAAATATAAGAAGACAAATGGCTCAAAGTAAGTGGTCACGTTGATGAAAGTGGCTAAATTTGGGTGGTCAAGCGGGTGAGTGTAAATAGGAAAATGACCTAATTTGAGTGGTCATGAGGCTTTATTCAAGTTGTCAAGTATTTACATTTTAGTGGTCAATTGGTTAGTTTGGGTGGTCAAGGGGCCAGTTTGAGTGGTCAAGCGGGTTCACTAACGTAAATAAGTGGTTACTTTTCAGTGGCGAAGACTGAGTGGTTTAAACGGCTAAGATTGAATGGTTTAAGCGGCTAAGATTGAGTGGTTTAAGCTGCTAAGATTGAGTGGTCAAGTGGCTAAGATTGAGTGGTTTAAGCGGCTAAGATTGAGTGGTTTAAGCGGCTAAGATTGGGTGGTTTAAGCGGCTAAGATTGAGTGGTCAAGTGGATAAGATTGGGTGGTTTAAGCGGCTAAGATTGAGTGGTTTAAGCGGCTAAGATTGGGTGGTTTAAGCGGCTAGGATTTGGTGGTTTAAGTGGCTAAGATTGGGTGGTTTAAGTGGCTAAGATTGAGTGGTTTAAGCGGCTAAGATTGAGTGGTTTACGCGGCTAAGATTGGGTGGTCAAGTGGCTAAGATTGGGTGGTTTAAGCGGTTAAGATTGGGTGGTTTAAGCGGCTAAGATTTAGTTGTTTGATCGGCTAAGATTGAGTGGTCAAGTGGCTAAGATTGGGTGGTTTAAGCGGCTAAGATTGAGTGGTTTAAGCGGCTAAGATTTAGTGGTCAAGTGGCTAAGTTTGAGTTGACAAGTCGATCAGTGTATATAAGAAAGAAACCCACATTGAGTGGTCAAGTGGCTTGATTTCTGTGGTCAAGGGTTGTTACGTAATGGTGGTCAAGTGGCCAGTTTGAGTGGTCATGTATTTGAGTGTAAATAGTAACCAACTTTGAGAGGTCAAGTAGCTTCATCCAAGTTGTCAAGTGTTTACCTATCAGTGGTCAAGTGTTAACATTTCAGTGGTCAAATGGCTAAGTTTGAGTGGTCCAGTGGCTACATTTTAATAGCAAACTTCAGATAAAGAAGTTTGAGGATTCGCGTGTTAAACTTAATTATTTTATATTTGTTTATCATGTGAACTGAAACACGGCTTTCATAAATCAGTGTTTTACACAACATCGTCGACAATTTCACGTCGATTCTACATGCTGAGTGAGTGAGTGAGTGAGTGAGTTATTGTTTTACAAAGTTTGGTCTCTACATGTTGAAGGCTGCGGTTAAATTGACTCCTCCTTGCAAATGTTAACAAATCAATAAATTGATCTGGAAAACAACTCGCATGTTCAGCTGACATTTCAATGTTAGCGACAAAACTATTCATAAAAAAGGTCTCCCAAGCGACACATATTATCAACACTTATCAACACTTATCAAGTGTCCACACAATCCTTTAAACGTATTTGAACTAAATGTATTATACCATTTACAATTTGTAGTTAGTGTTTGTCGAACATTTACTAAACTATAATAGAGTGACACGCAGGTAATCTGTAGAAAGGTGCAGTATGAATAGTATAAAAAGTTATATCAAAGACACATGGGGAGGTGTTGTCTGTGGCTGTGTTGCTTTGTTACTCAGAATGTTCAAATTGTATGTTATATTTCTAGCTATATTCAAACTCAACTACTTGACTACTCAAAAGAATACCACATAACCACTTAAACTCAACCATTTGTCAAACTAAAATTCAGTAACTTGACCATTTAACTAATTAATTTTTGTCAGCTGAACACTTAAAATCAAAGTCACCTGACCACACTAATTTAGCCACTTGATCACTGAATTAATGTGAGAGGTTGACAGTGGACGAACATGTGACATGAATCAAATGCAACCACCCAAAAGTAAAGTTAACCCTTAAAGTGCGGAGTAGATTTCAACCAGTGTGACCCTGTGCTGTTGAAAACTTATCCTGTGATAATTTGTTTAAAAAAGCTCCTACAGAAGCTTTTTTAAAATTATATATGTTACGGGATAGTATTTCAACAGGCTGTTGTAATTGGAATTTGAAAACCAAAATCAAAAATCAAATGTTATGCTCAGGACGTTAAAGGTTAATGAAGTTGTAATGCGACACAAAATTGCGACATGAAATTAATGCGAGGAACAATCTTACGGATTTCCAAAAGCTCTAATCATGTCATAAAGAACACTTCCTACCCAAAAGTTACGTAAGTGTCTCTGGTTCAGAATGGGTTAACTGTAGAAAATAAAACAGAACCAAATTAAAAACACAAATACATAAAAAATCATTCTTGCATGCAGTTAAAACGCAGAATTCCTTCTCAAAAAAAGCTTTAAAAGTGTTTTTTTATTATTGTCTGTCTACAACATGAAAACTGTTATCTGATGAATTTATTCTTTTCTATTTCTATATTGGAATCATGTACCAATCTGATATGAAATAACGTACATGAAACTATACATATATTATGAGCTGCTTTCAAAATACAAGATAAGGACAATTTAAAAAAAGTGAATAGTTACAAAAACAGTAACTATAATGCTTATGAAACACTGAGACACTAGATCCCGTTAACAAATGTCACAATTGCGGTAAACTGTGCAATGATTATTGGATGTTTACAAGCGCTTTGACAACTGAAAACTGAAAACTGAAGCTTTTAGCCAGTAAAGGAAACCTGACAATTAGGTTCAACAAAATGTCAAAGTTTCCAGCATTGATCGGTCCTTTGCACTGCATTGACAATTTTACATAAATTTTACATGAACAATACGATGTTTAAAGCAGCTCTTCATGTCAAATGTAAACACTTCACGAGAAAGGCCCAGGCAACAAATTACATAACCACAGCCACACGAATCTCATGAAAATAGGTAATCAGCGGTTCTGTGAGGCATTACAGTTTTCCTTTTGTAGGATCCGGTAACACATAACAAAAGAGGGATTAAAACACTAATAAATAACAATTCAATGAATCATCTTCACTGATTACAAAAACTGAACGGCAATAATGACAACACAGCTTCAGTCAACTAAAAAATGCCTTCACCCTTACAGTGCCTAACTCAAAACTGTTACCATATTGTGCTGTTAAAAACATTTACTGTAATAAATTGATTAAAAGAGCTCATCAGGGAAAGATTTTCATCGGCCGTTTTTAGGTTTTAGTTTGATAATTGAAATTGACAAGTGTTAATTTCAGTCTTTTAAGGATTAATACAATATTAAGTCAGTCCCTGTTAATTCGATACCCCTGTTAATCCGATGCCCTCGTAAATAAATATATTTTGGGAATCATTTAGTCATTCTTTGTTAATCTAATCCCGTTATCCAACACCCCAGTGAATGTTTATAACAACTGTCCTATTTAGAAACTACAACTGTCAGTTAGTGAAGGATACCAGGCTGAAACAAACAACATACAACGCCCATAATTTATTGATTGATGTCTTGCACTAAATCTATAATTTCACTTCGATTCAACGGGTTGGATATGTAGGTAAAGTAACTCTTCTGTTCGAATAAATGAGTAGTATGGGTATTAAAATGACATAATCGGCCGATATGAGCATCAGAATGTTGCACAGAATACAGTCTTCACAGACAAATACATTCGGTCACCCCAATTAAACGTCCAGGACCCCGTTCCTTAAAGCGATCTTAAGCTAAGTTGATCGTAGGTTATTTTTGAAACAATTGACTTTGAAATTGTTTTTTTTTAAAACATATGCTTATGACTGTTTAAGCGCTGAAATCGATTTTGAACCAGTGTCGAACGGCACCGTTTTCAAAGTGATATCTGCAATCCGACAGTTGTAAGCTTTATAGTTTATAGTTATAGTTTAGCGCTGACGATCAGCTTAGCCTAAAATCGAGTTGTAGAACAGGGCCAGGGAGTTATTTAAAGACCATGCATTGTACAGTCTTAAAAGGCAAAATCAGCAAAACATGCATGTAAAAGTACCTATTTCTGTGTTAAGAGAAAAGGATATAAGGACATGCAGATACTAAAAACAACCTGGCGAAGTGAGCAAAGTTTCTGACATCAAATTTAGCCAATGGACGAATCAAAATACACATCTTGACCACTGACAGACAAACTACATGACCACACAGATTTGACAACTTAGTTACTAAAAATAAAGGCACATTGTCAATTAAATTTAGCCACTTCACCATCTAAGGTTTACCAGGTGGCTTCCGAAGCATTTTACAACACAATGGAAGTAAATTTGGCCACTTGTTTACTTCACAACTCACAATCCAGCAACTTGACCACTTAAAATAACCGCTTAACCATTCAAATGAACCCATTGGCCTACTGACTGCTCATATTAACCACTTGACCACTCAAATTAACCGGTTGACCACTCAAATTAACCACTTGGCCACTCAAATTAACCTACTGACCGCTCATATTAACCACTTGACCACTCAACTTAACCACTTGACCACTCAACTTAACCAGCTGACTGCTCAAATTAACCACTTGACCACTCAAATTAACGTGCTGACCGCTCATATTAATCAATTGACTGCTCATATTAACTACTTAACCACTCAGATTAACCAATTAAGCTCTCAAAATAATCCTCATGACCAGTTAGAGTTCAGCCATTTTCCCACTGAAACGTGTGTCATTTGACCACTCATTTCAACTACTGACCACTAAACAAGTTGAACTACTGACTGCTAAAATGTATTATCTTGAATTCTCAACATCCAGCCATTTGACAACTTCTAATTCAAATAATTGAATTCAAACCACTTGACTACTAAAATTTAAATTTCACACAAACTAAACCAATTGACCACTCAAAGACACTTAACCATTCCAATTAAATCACTCTTATGATTTAGCCAGTTGACAACTCAAACTCAACTACTCGATACCTAAAAATTCAGTCAGTTGACCACTCAAATTTAACCACGTGATCATTGAAACCTAAACCACTTGACCACTTACATTTAAACAGCTTCACCATTTAGAATTAAATTCATTGACTACTCGAATTAAACCACTTGACTGAATTAAACCTCGACCAGTTGACTACTCAAATTTACACCATTTCACCAATCAAAGTTCAACCACTTGACCACTCAAAATTCAGCCACTTGACCACTCAAACTCAACCAATTGACCACTCAAAATTTAACTCCATGACCACTCGAATTTAACGACATAAAATAATACAGTTTCAGTACCTCACATGACCCCCATTTGAGTTGATACAGGCCAGGACATGTTTTTTCTCATGGAAAAGATCAGCCGTCGGATGACGTCATTAGGGATCCGCTGCCACTACGTTCGCAGAGCCTGTTTCAGCTGCGGTATTGTGGTTGGGGGTTGTGCAAGACGTCCCAACTGTTTGCCGAGATGGTCTCACAGGTGCTCAATGGGTAATAACCCAGGGGAGCGTGACGGCCACGGCAATATCCGGATGTTGTGAAGGTCAAGGAAGTCCATAGTGAGCCTGGTGGTGTGGCGTCTGGCGTTATCTTGTTCAAGAATCAACCCCTGCCGTTGTCTCTGCATAAAGGGGACCGCCACCGGCTGCAATACTTGGTCCCTGTACCTATAGGCTGTCAGGGTATGGCGGATAATGACCAAGTCCGTCGTCTGGTCGTCGCAAATGCTGCCCCAAATCATAACACTCCCGCCGCCAAAGGGCTAAACTTGTTGAAAACACATGGTGCATCTTGTCGTTTGCCTCACCGTCGGTAGACTCTCAATTTACCGTCAGCGTGAAAGAGTTTAAGTCAACTTAGGTAAAGATCACTCTTGACTATTTACGACGTTCCCAGCGTCTCAAGCTTGCTGCCCAACTAAAACGCAGTACTGCATGACTTGTCTATTTAAAAACACTTTTCAGGGAGGAATTGCTAATTGAAACAGTCCAGATATTGTTTATATTATATGCTTGAATCAACAGAAGATAAGGGTTGCACTGGAGACATCTCGCCATAATGGGGATGGTCTATCTATACACACTCTCTTATGTACTCACGGTTGGGGGGTTGTGACTGGTTCCCTATCAATATTAGTTTTGTCAAAACATACAACAAAACCCACCTACTATTAAACAACACACAACAAACTGGAACCATCCCGGCACTGATTCAGTTCACACCGAGTATTCAAACTAAATAACAACATAAGAAGACACAAACATGTAACAAACAGAACACTTTTTAACCTTAAAGGCTATGTAGGCTTATGCACCTCAGCCTCGAGTGAACACTTGAAATGTCTTTTAGGGGTTTGGGAAGCCAGGCATCGTCAGGTTCAACCTCCCAACACCCGACTACTTCCTCCTTAGAGTATGAATGAAACTTCCTAGTCCTGTCAAAACATGTCACTCACAGTGATTTTGTGTGTGGATTAGCTGCTATTTTTAATAATATGATAGGCTTTCACAGACAGTCTCTTGCCGTCTGTTTGGACTCCTTGTCTGTTGTTTTAACAGCTGACAAGGAAGCATCTGTTTGAATCCCAACTTTCATCTCGTAGCTGGCGAAACATCAACCTCTTTCCTTGATCCGCAGGATGCACTGACAGGTTTTCTGGGGTCTGTCCGCAAATGCTCATAAATGCGAAGAATGACTGTCATTCTTCAGCATCGGATCTTTTGGTGGGACAGACTGTCTTTACTTAAACGAACAGAACAGCGGATGTATAGGAGGTGTGTTCAGCATTACCTTACACCCCACACATGTGCTCACACTCTTGAGCATAATGTTCATCAAAGCCACATCATATTCGTCGTTGGCGTAGTTGGTTAGTCAGTAATGTCCCGTTTCTCTTTTTCTAAGACTAGGAACACGTGACTGTATTTTTGTTGAGGTAGTATCTTAATTAACCATGTTCCAGAACACATTGTTCCCCGGTGTCTAACACATTGTTCCCCGGTGTCTAACACATTGTTCCCCGTTGTCTAACAGGGCAGAAGCATCTGGTCCCACAGACTCGGGACATTCCACACATGTGTGCTTTTCAGAGGCACAATTACAGCAGTAAACGCTGCTGAGGGTGGCACAGTTGGTGGAGATGGTGGAGGACCTTTTATTTTCTTTCTTCGGAGTACTGTAAATAATGAAATTAATGCTTACATGAAGTTAATGCGAAAACATGTCTGAATTTAGCTCGCATCAATTTCATGTCACATTTGTGTCTGGCTTGGAAACCCTATTAACTTTGTGCGATCCCACGATATCTGCCCCATTGTCAATACTACTATTGTATTGCTGTATTTTGTACAAAACTAATGTCTTGTTCAACCCACAATGGGTTAATTGCCATTGGAGTTTACGATAATGAGTCCGCTATTGTGAGGCAATTTTGCCTCCAAGCCTAATCAACGATCAGGTTAAAGGTGCAAAATCAAGTACAATTAGCTAATCTTTTGGAGATTATTGATGTTTAAAGTGGAAGACGGAAGCTTTAGATTAACGAATACACAATTTATGCGTATATATAGTAAACAAGATTTCTTTCCGCTTGAGTCTGTTCGGACGGTACAGGAATCGAGTTACTGGCTTACGCATTTACGAGTGATGACTGTGTAAGAAAGTCATTTCGACATTATAGAAATTATATGATTTTGAGGGTGGCTGTTTTAAAGTGATTTTTATTATACATTCACTTGACCGTTTGGCCTAAAGTGTACAGTTATATTCTCAGACAACCTTTTGACTAGTAGCAAACTAGTCTTACCTAAACCCCGCCTACCTTCTTACTCTTATCACGAGTGTTTGTTAATTTTATGGATTAAGAAATTTTTTATAACCCAAAATATTATATATTGCAACTTCTTTCATTTGTAAAGCACCACGTTTCTAAGCTAGTCCTTGCCACCTCGTCAGTTGACTCACCTGATGAATGGGCAAGGATGAGCCCAGAAACTTCGTTTCAGTTGCAATCCATAATATTTTGTGTTATAACTACACCCACTTCTAAATGCATCTTAAATACCTTATGAGACAAAATTGTTCACACAATCATCTGACCAATAGCAAGGGACTACATTTTCTGCTTATTGTTTTCAATATGTCGAACATATTCTTCGTCCTCTTTGACCCTCTAGATCTCCGGATTAGAACCTAATAAATTACTAGTACCTCTGGGATCAGATCGATACAACAACGTCAACACTGTCATTATCCACCAGGGACCCTTGCACATTTTTTCACATGTTGCAGGAATAATGAAACAATATTCCACACACAAAAAACATTTATAGATTGAATCAATCTGTACCAACTAATTGCGTGCAGTTCTCACTGAAAGGGGTGGTTATACGAGGTACTGACTTTAACGCCACCTCGTGTAAAGTTTTAGAATGACATTTGTGAATGTGCTTTTTGTGACATGTTTTTAAAACATTAGTGTGTTGTTTTTCAGAAGTTTATAGCTGAACGCTGATTTTTCCGTGGTTTACATACATTGTGAAAAAGACCAAAATGTTCCTTAAAAATTGGCTTTTGCATTTCGTTTTTTGAAGACTGTCACTGTTTGGGCAGTGATAAAGCTACAACGTATTTTATGCTTTATAACTGTCCACCAGGTCTAGTATACACCAGGCGACATGTTGGAAGTGCGACCCTGTACAATATGCGACATTTTGGAATGAAGGCAAGTTTCTACACATCTTGGTATAAACATTGCCTTCATTCCAAAAAAGGGCGTTCGCGTTACTGAACAGTGTATTTTTGACCAAACCTGAAATTTTGATCCATTAAAAGCAACACACGTTGTGAGACTAGTACGTACTTTTCAGGATTTGTAAGCCTGTTCTTGCTCAATACCTTTTCTTATCATTGTACTTGTACTCTTGTACTAGTTGTTTAACATTTTGTTCAGAGAATCGTAAATGATAGGGCCATGTCTAAGCTGTAGTAAATGGCATCAATGTTGGCCGTGACCATGCCCGTGTTTACAAAACCTTTATTTGTATGAGCTACTTGCACTGTCTGTTTCACGTAATACTAAATAATTAGGCAGGTGGGTGTGGGTGTGGGTGTGGGTGTGGGTGTGGGTGTGGGTGTGGGTGTGGGTGTGGGTGTGGGGGTGGGTGTGGGTGTGGGTGTGGGTGTGGGTGTGGGTGTGGGTGTGGGTGTGGGTGTGGGTGTGGGTGTGGGTGTG